>PVKA01002532.1:0-123464 GCA_004027165.1 Ctenomys sociabilis | reverse complement strand
TTCAAAATAAAAACTTGCCATTTGTGACTTTAAAATGTGGCACCCCCCTTTACACCTATAAATTTAGAGGAAAAGTGCTACATTTCTGCAAGCACAAAATAATTGTTATAAATACAATCGGCAGCAAGTTCTTAATACATTTAGCACTTCTGTAGTGGTTCATCACACCCAAAACCTTATTTTCAAACACTAAACACATAAGCATACGACCAATTCCGGTCGAGCCCTACTAGGAAAACCAGTACTGAATGGTTTTTTCTTGGTAACACAAAAGGTGGGGCGAGGGGGTGTTGATTTTCTCGGCAGTATGTCTACAGTACCTTCAAACTAAAGTCCAAAAACAGGGCACTTCTAATGGAAAGGCAATTGAAAAATCTGGTTATAAATAAGGCAGGACATGATATATCCACCAAATTAACCACAAAATTCAGTAAAGTAAAATAGTTCATAGAACATAAACTGGAAAAATACTTATAAAAACCTGAAATAACTACTCTGAAATTATCATCTGAATATTCAGACTTGCTTTCATTTACAAACTCAATTGAAATAAAAAAAAATTCCCATTTTTAACCACTAGGAGGATTAAAGAGAAATTATCAATGACTAATAAAAGTTAATCATGAAAAAATAGAAAACAGTAATAATTCTAAATTTGTATACATAATAGCTAAAAGACACAAAGCTGGGAAAGTATCACTGAAAGAAAAACCAATGAAAAGAAAAAGAAACCCCAAATGTTTCATGTTATCTCTGCTTCTATAATGTCAAATGTGAAATTTTGGTTGGTGGAAGGCTTAGAAACAGCAGCAGTAGGGTTTTTACCGAATTGCACACTGAAATACTTAGATCCAACAGGGCAAAGCCCAGGCTCACACAATTTTACAACTAAAATATCTTCAGGCTACATTAACAAATCCATCGTCTTCTACAGAATAATCATGCCATTTAGAAGTCTGGGAATTTTTCTTTCTGAGGAAGACTAGTGATTCTGCAACATTTAAAGTAGGAAATCTATGGCTCAAAAAATCAGCTGAGGGAGAACGAAATAATCTTTAGGCACTTTGAAGATGTGAAATTTAAAACGTGCCATTTATGTTCAGAAGACCTCAAAATCACCACTATGTTGCTCTTACAATAACATGCACCTTAAAATTTTCTGGTTATACATTAATGCTTACAAGTTATATATAGAAAAAAATCTGCACAAACAAAAATAACTGTTCATTCTCCCTCACTCCTGGTTATAACAAGCTATTCTTTCTCAAGTGGAGGGAAAAGTGATTCACAAGCCCTCACCTGGCACTAGGGTGCTTATAAATTCCAAGCTACTAAAGTTGGAATCTCTCTCCAAACAGAAAAATTCACAGCCTCTTAAAATGTCAAGTTTTTTTTTTTTTTTATCTAGGAAGTCACTGGGTTTTTAAATTAAGTACATTATATACTTTAAAGAGCAGGAAGCAAACCAAACACCACCTCTCAGTGAGATGGTGTAATTAGTAAAACTCGTGCGAAAGATCTTAATCTAACTTCACAAGCTGAGGAAGCTTTAAACTGAGGAACTTTTAAAATTAAAATTGCCAATTGGAGTTGCAAACTGTACAACCTTTGCTCAAATTTAAGGTTCAGGCTAGGGATGTAGCTCAGAGGTGCAGCACTTGCCTAGCACGGGCGAGGCCCCAATTTCCATCCCTAGCTCTCAAAAAAAGAAAGAAATTCAGATATAACAAAGTAAAATCAATCTAACTGGTGCCAAAATTTCTTAGTTAGATAGAGCAAACCTAGAAGTCTAAATTGACTATCGTACTGCAAAGTAAGATACCCAAAGCCATAGCCTAAATATCTGCCCCCTTTAATCACAAAATGCAATGCTTGATTTTGTTTCTGCTTTCAGTTCCAACTATAGCCTTTTGACAAAACATTTTCCCATTTAACTGAATTGTTAAAAAATACAACCAAGCTTGTGCTCATTAAATATACATGTATATAAAAAACATACAAAAAGTACAAGATTGTTAGAAACTTTTACAGTGTCAACATCCTGTTTTCTCTAAGTCTCTAGTAAAGGGCCAAGGGTCAAGTCTTTCTGTGCACAAAAACTCAGTGTGCCTGGAATCCTGAATGCAGTGTCATGCCTATGCATGCTATGCACAGAATCTTAATATGCAGTCCTTTAAAAAAAAAGGACAAAAAAGTAACCAAAAAAACAAAAACACACCACAGGACAAAAATTTCTTCTTAAATCAAATTCTATTTGTGAATTCAGCAAAATAATTTCTATAAAATAAAACAGCAAAATATTTAAATAGAATAGGTTGGGCTGTATCTGTTTGCAGGGGGTATTTGGTTTTTTAGACAGATTTCAAAAAATTACACACATTCAAACCACCAATTCTCTTTTTAAATACAGTATTCACTGATGAGTTCCTCGTCTTTAATCAAATGTTTATTCTGAAATTGTGGTATCTCAATTATATTAACCAGTAGTTTTTTAGTTAGACCCTGCTTTGAACGTTAAAATTTTTGGAATAGTGAAAGGAGCTAGGATAATTCTTGCTTTCAAGTAAAATTGTGACTGAGTAGAAAATCTGCCAGACATCTCGATGCAGAGGTACTTCAAGTACTGTGTGGGATTCTGACGACTTCCACGTCACTAGGATCCAGCAGAAGGAAAATTTTAGAAGATTCACCTACTAAGCTCTACCAAAGAAACAAAACAAGCACACCAAATACAGTCTTCTATTATGCTCCAACATCCTGGCATAGTAAACTGTTTGCATATTTGTTATTCCCGTTACTGATACACAAGTGTTCTTCATCCCACCCAGAGACTGAATTGTCAGAGAAGGAACCTATGTGCAACTGAAAACCTCCTGTTTGTCAAATCTCTCCCTTTGTTTTGTATTATATTCTAGGTGTAAGGAAAAGCTCTGAGCAATACAGCTGTCACTTCAAGACAGCTGAAGTCATTATGGTATTTTGTCCTCATTGGCTACACTAACTTGGTGTGAAGCCATGCTAAATGTTACAGCATAACTATAGCTTCAAAGTGATTAACCTAACATCAGAATAAAAAGGCAATGAAAAAGATCTAGAAACAATGTTACATCACCAATTTTCCACATCAACCAATAATTTAAAGGTTACCAGCCTTACATTGCTCATAGTAAAACTGATTCCAGTGGCAAAGAATTAACAAGAAACTATAGGTGTGGCTGACATGAATGGGCTGTTTTGTTGCTGTTGGTTTATTTTTTGTTTTTGTAGAGGAGTTGATCTAACTGCCACTAAGGCAGGCAAACACTTGTAGTTTTTGGAGATCTGTGAGTCTCATCAAGAAAAGTTTCTTGCTTAAGAATTAACAGTCAACATTAATATACTATATACACCTTTGCCATTTACACATTAGCATCAGGCCATTTATTACAAAACACTATACACTTTCCACTGCAGGCGGGTTATATATTGACAGCAAATTTCTGCAGATAAGACAGTGAATAAACTCCACTTCATGTTGATTAGGAATAGTTTTTCTAGTTTTAAATATTAGCCAGACACAGAAAAAGGTTGGACTGTAAGGCCTGGGTGCACAGTCTTGATGGAATCAGTTTTTTATGTGCATTTCACTGCTCCTTGGTTTGAGGTGGGGATACTTCTTCACTGCCTTCGTAGTTTTCTTGTGCTCGCTGGCCAGTTCTCTGAGGGTTGTTCATGTGATGTGCTGCTGGGCCCGTATATGGCTGTCCATGCACATGATTATTCTGAGAAGAAGAGATCTTCATGTTAAGCTTATCTTACAGTCAACAGATTTTAAAATTGAAGTTTGTGGAAAACTAAACATGTCTTTTATTCCTGGGACTTACACTAATAGTGAAAAAAAAACCACCTCATTTAAGAGAAAAAGCTAGTGTAAATATAAAACACAAAGCTCTAAGAAAGGATGGCGATTATGTAAGGTCTCTTATTTGGTCAAGGTGATTTTTTTTTATGTCTTTTTGAGACAGGGTCTCACTATGCAGTTCAGGATGGCCTTAAGCTCAGTATGTAGCTCAAGCTGGTGTTGAACTCACAACAATCCTCCTGTCTCAGCCTCCCAAGTGCCGGGATTACAGGCATGTGCCACCATGCCCAGCTCAAGGTGATTTTTTAGTGCCAAAAATTTAGATGCCAAAGTGATTAAACAACCGAGAGTCTGTTATTGGTCTTGGTAAAAAATCTTCACAAACAATGAGTTGTAGCTAGGCATGAGGCATACACTTTATAATCCCAGCTTCCTTGAAGGGTAAAATAGGACTGGTACAAAGTTTGGGGCCAGTTTGGGTAATTTACAGAAGAAGGCATGACCAATGTAAGAACTTTCTTGGGGCTATGGAACTTCTATGGATTTGGTTTCTTAATATTTTAAATGCTCGAACTCCACAGAGCCCTTTTTTGTCTGTATAAACTCATCAGCCAGCTTTACTTTCCATACAGTCTGTAATCAAGGCCCTTTTTACTTCACTGCTATCCCTTAATGTCTTCAGAAGTCACTTTTAGACTTAACCTAATAGGAAGTTGCACCATAGTGCATTACACTAATGACTATCATTTTATGCTGACAGAAGAATTCCAGTTCTAATAATTCTAACTAGAGGGACATCTACTCAGCAAGCAGCCACCATCGGAGCCAGTTCCAACTTGCACCATGATTCCACTCCAACCATTTCTCTTCTGAGATGGATCCCAATGTTAGCCCAGACAATCTTACTATTCACAATCATCACAAAAACTGTGGCCATCATTTGCAGAGAAGAGTAAGACTGGTTTTGGGGCAAAACACATCTGTTTACCTGTTGATACTGAGATCCAGGTGAATGGGGGTACAACGGAGCATCTTCAGGTGGAGGTGACTCATGCTCATCTGGGGCATCTTGGTCATCTGGCTCCTAATTTTAAACGTTTAAAGGGAAAAAATTAAGTAGACAAATTCAGGCTGCTTAACTGTTTCTATTTAAGCTATTTATTTATTTACTCTATCTATCTATCTATCTATCTATCTATCTATCTATCTTTTTTTTTTTTGTCTTTTTAAGACAGGATCTCACTATGCAGTTCAGGCTGGCCTCGAGCTCACTTTGTAGCTCAGGCTGGTCTCGAACTCACAACAATCCTCCTGCCTCAGCCTCCCGAGTGCTGGGATTACAGGCATGCGCCACCATGCCAGGCTTCTTTCTTTCCTTCTTTCCTTCCTTCCTTCCTTCCTTCCTTCATTACAAGCATGCATTGGTACACCTGAACTCTGTGGCCAACTCAGCAGAGCCCAGGGGTGTGGGGCATGTGCTACTGGGATCAAACAGTGGTCCGTGCACTTGCCTAGGCAGGCCCCTTTAGTCCACTGAGCTATTTCGCTGGCCCTATTTCATTTTTAGACAAGGATTCACTATGAAGTTCAGGCTGGCCTTGAACTCAGTTTGTAGCCCAGCCTGTCTTTGAACTTGCAGTGATCCTCCTGCCTGAGACACTGAGGGCTAGGATTGCAGATAGCACAGTACATGCCCAAGCCATAGATAAATTTTAAGTCTACAAAACTGTTAGTGACATTTTTTACTGCAGATGCAGATGAACAAATTAAAGCAAATGAAACAAATCCTGACCTGGATTCTCAATACTTACCTTCTGGAAAATTTCATAGATCCCAACTACCCTAAAGGATTCTTCCTTAACTTTATATACAGTAAACATTAAATTATTTTTAACAACTTATTTGATACAGGGTCTTACTACATAGCTCAGACTTGTAGTGATCCTGTCTTAGCCTCCCCAGCACTAGGATACCAGGCATGTGCCACCAAGCCTGCTTTTGGTGGCCTGCACGGCATGGCATGCGGTACCGGGGATTGAACCTGGGTCCTTGTGCTTGCCAGGGAGTAGCATAGACCACCAACCTATCTCCCCAGCCCAATATTATTTTTTAACAGTATCATTAATAAACACTGGCCTATAAAGTAAAGAATTACTTTGCTTTCTTCCATTTCTATCGGGTGCACACTGTTGGCTTTTTTTACCTCCTCTGGACAGAGTTCACAAGCTTTTGCAAGGGTCATCCTAGCACTATGTGATCTCTCCAAGAAATAGCCATTTGAGGTTTCATTGCTTTGCACTGGGGGAGACCAGTTGTTGTAAGTGTACTGAGGATTGCCAGTGTATGGTCTTCTTTCAAGTTCATCTCCAAGCCATTCTACTGCCCAGGTCCACTTCCTTTTAAGATCTCCATTGCCCTTTCAAAGAAAACAAAATTGTATGTGAGAGGATGTGGAGTACTTCCAAAGGTAGTTTAAAGTGACAACCCAAAATTCTCAATATTTTCTTTGAAATCACTGTCCTTAATTCTGATTCAGGTTTCAACGAATATGAAATAATAAGAAAATCGCACCTGTAGGATTTGGTAGGCAACAGGACAATTGCTAAAGAGGGCTACCATGCATTTTATACACTGGTATGCTCTCTTTTGATAGTGATTTTTAGAGCGCTGGATTGTGTCAAAGAGTCCGTCTCGGTCATCTGGAATTCCTTTAAGGGCGTTATGAATTCTGAAAGAGACCAGACAAAAGACTACCATTAAAATTGAATAGCAGCTAATATTTAGTGTATTACATATCACTCAAAAAAAAAAGTCTGATCTCACCACTTAATCTCACATGGAAAAGTAGGTGCTAAACTCTTGAACAGATGAGGAAATGGATACAGAGTTCAACAGGTGCCTAGCAGTCTGACTCCAGTCTGTATTCCTCTGAACATACCAGTCCAAAAGGATTTTGATGTGTATATTAATATACATTACCAAAAACAAATTCAACACTCAGAGAAATACAAACTTTAAAACTACATTTTTGAAGGTAAGAAGTTAGGATCCAGTGACTATGAAACAGTGACATAATTTGGCAGTACAAAATTATACTGAATTCAAATCAGACTACATGGTCAGCAAAGCAATATTCATTTGCAATAGTACAATTTAGCTAACACAACAATATATGATTTTGACCATATCCATTTACAGCTCAGCTTAATATTATGGGCTCACGATGTATACTTCATTTTTATACTTTTATACTTTTCTGCTGGATGGTTAAGACCTAGGTAGATCAAATCTGCACTAATGGTGGTTGGACAGGATATTATGTCGGCTTTTAGTGCTATGGTCATCCACTAGGTAAATAATTACTGAATTTTTGATATAATTCAGCTATAAAAAAACCTGTAAATATAATATCATGTATGCACCTTGTACAATACCAAAGCGTTATGAAAACAGTTTGCAATGTATTGACTCATCGACTCTGTATGGTTAAGGTGTTTTGAAACTGTCTGATTGACATTTGTATTAAAATAAAAATAAATGGAAAAAAATATATGATTTCAATTTTGCTTTTGCCAAACCAAACCAAGTGAAAACAGAATACACTGCTATTTCTGTTTATTTATTTATTTATTTTTGCAGAACCTGGAATTGAAACTCAGGCCATTGCGCTTGCTGGGGAAACGCTTATTCCACTGAGCCATCTCCCTGGCCCTTCTGTTCATTTTTGAAATAAGCAATTTTTTTAAAAGAGAATTGTAGAGGTAAAAGTATGCCTTGTTTGTGTTAAAAAGTATTATCTGCCAGTTAAGAGGAAGGATGAGAAGAGAAATACAAAAGATGCATTATGTATGGGTATCAACCCCCATAATGAAGGTACTCATGTACTGCAAACATGTACTAATAACAAATTCACTTTTCAGTAAACAAAATGAGATATATATATATCCATATAATTCAGGCATACAAATCAAGGAAAATATGGATATACCCTACAATATGGATAAACCTTGAAAATGTATGAATGAAAACAGCCAGAAACAGCCACAAATTCTATGATTTCTTTTCTTCAGTATTTCTGAGAGAGGGTCTCGCTATGTAGTCCAGGCTGGTGTCAAACTCACCTTAGTTCTCCTATCCCAGCCCCCTGAGTACTGGGATTACAAGCATGCCTGGATTGATTTTATTTTTAATAAAATGGCCAGAATTGGGAGATCCAGAGATGGAAAGCAGGTTAGAGGATGGTGAAATGGGAGTTTCCTTCTGGAGCCATACAAATGCTCTATAATGAGATAACAGTTATGTACTAACACTAAGAATGCACTAGCAGCCACTTGGTTGGGTACTTTGGTTGAAATGGTGAATTTTACTTCTATAAAGTAACCTTCAGATTTTAAGAATACAAGTAGTTTTTAAAATGGTTTGGAACTGTTCAGCATTTTTTTTGAGACAGTGTCTTGCTATGTAGCCCAAGCTGGATTTGAATTTGCAGCAATTTCCTGCCTCAGCCTCCCAACTGCTGGGCATACAGGCTTGCATTATCAGGCCTGGTTCACTACTTTCAGCGATTTTGTAGTTTAATTATTTTAGACAACTAATAAGACATAGGCTTCTTGGACAGGGGAAATAGCTCAGCAGCATAAGTACCTGCTTGGCAAGGGCAAAGTCCCAAGTTAGATCCCGGCACCCCCTCTCACACACATAGGCTTTATTTTTTACAGAACCGGGGATTGAACTCAGGTCCATGCGTTTGCCAGGCAAGTGCTTATTCCACTGAGCCATCTCCCCAGCCCCTAGGCTTCTTGTTGATCTGTTTTTACCTTCAGTTTTCTTACGTAACAATGAGGTATTACAAAAGTCTTCTGTTTTTTTTTTGGGGGGGGGACTGAAGATTGGACCCAGGTCTCACGCATACTACACAAGTGTTCTACCACAGAGCTACATCCCTAGCATTTTGTACTTTTTAAATATAGAGCCTTGCTAAGTTTCCCAGGCTTGCCTGGAGCTTGCACAATCTTATTGCTTCAGCCTTCTAAACCTTCTAGAATATCTGAGATCACAGGTGCAGGCAACCAAGCCCAGATTAATCATTAATTGTTTTACCATGCTTTCTTCCTCAATATGAAGTATTTCCAAAATGCTCTTATTATCTCTGCCTACCTTGTTCTCTGATGCCAAGCAAAGCTGGGCATGTGATAGACATTCCATAAATATGTGGATCTACTCAAAAAAACTAAAAGTTTACTATGAGAAAATTCCTTTCAAGCTGGGGCCAGTCATTCATAATAATAATCATTTACTAATTTGACTACACAAAAGTTTATCTCGCATTTAATTCAGCATTTTAATATGCCTTTACCATTACCATTTACTCTAATGAAATAAGAAAGCAAAGCTGTGACTTGTATTTTAAAATGAAAAATAGTTAGGTTTCAGTAAATTCAACTTAGAAGTTTCAAAACCTATGATCATACTGAGAAATGGCTTGATCTCATCTTTTATCATGCCAAGAAAGGTATAAAACTGTCTAAATTAAATGGCTAGAGTTTGGATACTGGCCATTTGTGGACAGATGCAGAAAAGAAAAGAATGCTTAAAAAAGAAAGCATTCAAGGTGCCCAACCTGTATTTACCTAGCTAAAGTAGAACAAAGTGACACTGCTTTAGCTTCAACTGTAAAAAAAATCACCACTTGTCCAGAGTTTTCAAACAATTTTCTTTTTTTTTTAAAGAGCAAGTTAGTAATACTGAATAGTCATATTCATTTTGGGGATGTGGTATATGTATTTTGATAATTTTCAACATCCTACCCAACTTCTTTGGGACAGGGTCCCACTATGTAGTCCAAGCTGGCCTTCAATTCGTAGTGAGTGATAGACCTGCAGAATGGTAGAATGTGCTGCCATGCTGGGACTGAAATTTTTAAAAGATAAAACAACCTCTAGAACTCCAAGAAGTAAAGAATAAAAAAGTTATGTCATGAGTCAATTTTAGTTATATCTAACCTTTAGGCAAGTCTAGTTAGCCAAGTAATAAAATGAGTATCCACCTGTGAGTCTGCCAAGAATCCTCAATCAGTAAGATCTGCAAAAGTAGATCCAGATAGGGCCGGAGTTCATATGTATAGGAATAAGCAACCTAGAAACAGGTAAAACATAGTGAGTAACTTTAATAATAAACATAACAAATCAAATCAGAAACCTATGAATATTTATCTCCTTTAACCTGCCAGAGAAGTTCACTGAGGACAGTAGATGAGAACTGAGGATTCTCCCAGCAGCAGAAGCGAAGTAATTTGACAGTTTCCTCTGAGTTACTGCAGTCTTCGATAATTTTCTTCACATAACTTGTTCTCACAAATAAAATGTCTGCCACATTCTGCTGAATTGGCATTATAGGTTGAGATAAGTTAGGATCCCCAAAAGGATTGGGAAGAGGAGGATTACCTAGAATACAGATTTTGCACCAATGAACAGATAATAAGCCTTTCTACAATAACATACAGATTTTATCATAATAGTAAGATGAATTGTCAAATTTTTTTGGGGAAAAAACTTTCTTATGTATAGTAATTATGCATCACAATGATCAGATATGCTAAAATGATAAAATGCAAAAAGGTAGGTATGGTAGTGCACACCTGTGATCCCAATACTTTGGGAAGTCTGAGCCTAGCCCAGGCAACTCATTGAGATCCTGTCTGAACAAATCAACCGACCCTGTTTAAATGTATAAAAAACCCACAGGACTCAATGCATGGACCTTCCTTTGGACTTGTATTTTATATTTAAACATCTTTAAAATTAAGCTTAATCAAACACTTCACATGTTCAGCAGCAATTAACAACTATTATCAAGAATGGGGCTATTTTACCATTGATTGAAGATTGCATTCTTGATGAGACATTGCAACAGCGGATTAGCTGTGATACTACTGAATATAATTTGCCTAACTCAGCATACTGATACTTGATTGGAGGGCCTGGACCTTCATCTAAAGACACAAGCATAAAGGTAGCAGGTACACTTAGTTTCAGCAGCTGTGTCTTCTCTGCCACACCTATAATAAAAACAGTGTTGGAAAAAGTGAAAGGAAAAACATTAGGATTCTACTCAACATAATTGCTATTTTTATGATTGGAAGCATATCATGTTTATCTTCAGAAACTTACTTAACAAAGACAGAAAACTCACTGATTATTAAAATTGCTAGACAGTGACCAGGACTATAACGTTTTAGTCATTCTAGGCCACAGAGATGACCAACTATTTTTTTTTTTTTTTTTTTTTTTGTATTTTACGGAAGGGTCTACAGGGTGTTCAGGGTATCACTACTAGACTGGACTCATAGTGATCCACCTGTTTATAGCTTCCCAAAATCTGGGATTATAGGCACGTGCCATCATGCTCAGGCCCCAGAGGTGGGGCTGGCATGGCAGGCCCAGGAATTGAACCCCTAGCCCCTGCATCTGCTTGTAGTCCCTTTAATTCACTGAGCTATTTGGCCGGCCCTTGGCCTCTCTAATGTCCCTCAAGTTCCTAAAGCAGGCCACCTTCTCATACCATATGGTTCTCCTATGTGATTTAAGCCTATTTTCACGTCCAGTGGTTTTCATTTTGATGAGACCTAAGTTTTTCCAGACAAATGCCTCACCATTCTAGTCATTCTCTCCATTTAGGTGTCACATAGGCTTAAACTGATCTCATCATCCTCCCCATACATGTTTCTTCTTCTGCGTTTCCTCCTCAGGAAATGGCATTGTTATGTATTCAGCTGGTCAAGCTGGAATTCTGGGCATCACTCTTGTCTTTCCTACCTGTTTTCCTAAATATCTAACCACTAACTCCTACAAAATATCTCTTACATAAAACACAACTCATGTCTGTAATTCTAGCACTTGGAAGGCCAAAGCAGGAGAATCATGAATTTAAGAGTCAGCTTGGGTGACACAGGGGTTTCAATCCCAGCTTGGACTACACAGCAAGACTTGTGTCTGAAAAAAAAATCAAGCCAAAACAATAAAAAGCAACAGAATCTACCAACTTTTATCTTTCTTACTGACAGTTCTCCAGTGCAGGCATTCTGTCTACAGATAATTTTAACTACCTCCAGTCTTACCTATTCCAATAATCCATTCCATACTGTGACCAGGGATCTTTCTAGAAGGCATGTCTCTTCAGAACTCCCACAGTGCCTCACTAGTGTTTTGGGATGTCTGGATTTCCTCACAAGGCTTGTCAGAAAAGCATGAACAGACTCCTCCCATCCTCACCTCACTTTACTCCTAGAGGAAACCTGTAACTATCACTTTTTCCAAGGAGGGAGTCAATTACAAGTCTCTGCATCTATAGTCACTCTGCATGGAAAACTCAACTAATCAATGTCCACACCAACTTTCCCATTAAGTCTTCCATATTTCCTAAATATACTTGGTCAAGTACCTGAATGATATATTTTCAAAGCACTTCTTATTACAGCCATGAACATAGTTAATGGTAACCAATTTTCAGTTTGCTTTCACATTCCATTCAGACAATAGTGTTTTCACACCATAAATAGAATTCCTTATTTGACATGCTGAGACTCAAAAAGGTTTTTGGGGGGATGATAGTGCTAGGGACAGAAGCAAGAGCCTGGTACACAGCAGCCCACTGCTCTATTCTTGAGCTCCATCTCCAGCCCCTTAAAAGTTCTTCTATAAAATAGGGGTCAAGATGTATTTGGTGGGAAAATCTAGCTTGAACTGACAAGAGTCTAGCTTGAATTGACCAAGAGGCTAGTGAGAATCTTCCCTCTTCCCCACTTTGTGTAAATATTCATGTTTTACTTTAGGGATGGTAAAGGAATCATAAGGAGTGGTCTTTTATTATTACCCATCCAATCAATCAAGAAACATTTACTAAGTGCCCATGTGCAATGTTTTGATGTTTGCAATGTAGTCACAAACATCTACTGCAGTAGATAAGATATACAATATGAAAACAATGCTTTCTAATTTATTTATTTAGGTGGGACCAGAAACTGAACTCAGGCCCTTGCCAGGCAATCGCTTTTTCTACTGAGCCATCTCCCCAGCTCCATGTTTTAAATCTCTTTCTCTCTCTCTCTCTCTCTTTTTTTTTTTTGCAGAACCAGGGGTTGAACTCAGGCCCTTGCGCTTGCCAGGCAAGTGCTGCTGATTAGTAGGACTGTTTTTTTTTTTTTTTTTTTGTGGAACCAGGGATTGAACTCAGCCCCTCTGCTTGCCAGGCAAGTGCTTATTCCACTGAGCAATCGCCCCAGCCCTATAGGACTGTTTAAATCTCTTTCCCATTTTTCCCCAATGCTATTTTAGATTAGGTTTTATTTCATCACTTGATGGAAATGACTTCAGCATGTAACATAATACATTATGGAAACCTAAATTCTTACCTAAATTGGCATACATCACAAATAAGTTGAAATACTGTTGTAAATGACGTCCATGTTCTGACACTTCCCTTCTTAAGAGATTTAGGACTGCTCTTAACAAGTGATCGCTCAAACTTAAATTGTCATAAGCCTGTAAAGGATAGAACATTTGTGATATATTTCTTAGCAACAAGGTTCAAGAATAACTCTATAAAAAAATTCATGCATATACTTTTGAGACAGGTCTTGCTATGTCATTAATGCTGGCCTGGAAATCACTATATAACCCAGGTTGGCCTTAAATTTGTATTAAAAAGGGCTGTTACTGGGGAAAGGGAATGAATAACTATAGATGATTTCATTAGAGATCTTTTATATTATCCTCTAGGAGAATTTTTTTTGGCTACTTCAGGCTGCCTTAAAGGCAGGTAATTTTTTTTTTTTTTTTTTTTTGCAGAACTGGAGACAGAACTCAGGGCCTTCTACTGAGTCATCTCCCTGGCCCCTAGGATAAAGGAGAAAAAAAAACACTATTTAAGAGGTTTCTTTTGGAGGGCGGGTGGGTGGCTGATACTGAATTTACTATGCAGCCAAGGATGGTCTCAAACTCTTGATCCTCCTGTTTCAGTCTTTTGAGTAGCTGGGACTATAGGTATACACTGCACCACTGTGCCTAGCCTGTAGTCAAATTTATAGTTAAGCTATATCACGGAAGTGAATAGGGATTTCTTTATGTTTTGTAAGTGCCAATATTCACTATCCGCTTTTATGCAGTAATTTTAATGCAATCCACAGACATCAGACTGTATGAATGTTATTTAGGTTAACATATCAAGGAGATGTACATAAGTTTGTGATTCCAACTTTCAGAAAACATGTTTTATAAGCATGTAATTATTAGAAAGCCTGCAATTACCTGACTAGAAGGTCCAGGAGATGCAAAAGGTGAAGGACATGGTCCATCTTGCAAGGAAAAATGTGCAATAAAAACTATAAGTTTTGCAAATGCACCTCTCACTTCTGCACTAGGGCATTCCAATAGGTATTCAGAGAACCGATTTGAAACATTAAAAAGGACATTATGAGCAAACCAAAAACGTACATTCTTGCTGTGACGAAGGAGAATACACAATGCATCATACCTAAAACAAATAAAGGAAATCTATGATTATTGATTGAATAATTTGTTTCTACAGTAAAGGGATGGATCTCTATGAACAAAAAAGTAGCAAAGACCTCCTTTAGCTGCAGGAGAAGCAGACAATGGCTACTTCTAGCACATTAAAATGATACATGGGTCCTATACCTTGGTCTCTTCTCAGTGGTTTATAAATTAGGTGAAAACATGTATTGTCTTCTAAAAATCCATTATTGAACCAATTTTTAGGTCCAATGGCAAAATAACCCTCTTCTCTTGTTTTACAATCTTTTGGAAGATTAAAAGTATGAAACAAAAATATTACACTGGCCTGTGCCTGCATCTTTACAATTAGAAACTTTTTTTTTGTTTTGCAGAACTGGGGATTGAACTCAGGCCCTTGCTCTTGCCAGGGAAACACTTATTCTACTGAGCCATTACCCTGGCCCTACAATTAGAAACTTAACAGAACAACTTTTAATTTTTTATCTTCTGAATCTAGGGAAGAAATTTTTTCCCCTGTATATTAGGGAAGGGTCTACAGGGTGTTCAGGGTCTCATTACTAGATTGGAGTTGCAGTGATTCTCCTATTTACAACCTCCCAAGTGCTGGGATTAAAGGCATGTGCCACCATGCCCAGTCTTAATCACCATCTCCAGGTGTCGCAGGGGCGGGGGCAGCATGGCAGGCCTGGGATCAAATCCTAGCCCTTGAGCCTGCTTGCAGGTGCTTTAATCTGGTAAACTATCTGGCCAGCCTAGGCAGAATTTAAGGAAGCTAATTTCAAGCTTAAATGGCCTATATTTTCCAATCTTAATAATCTTTTTTTTTTTGGTATTTTTGAGACAGTGTCTCACTATGTAGTCCAGGCTGGCCTTGAACTTACAGTCATCTTCCTACTGAGGCCTCCCAAGAGCTGGGATTACAGGAGTGACACCATGCCTGGCCTATCAACTTTTACACAAGTTGATATGTGTGATATGATACCCTTGACATATGGATGTCAAGGGTAGGCTATAAGGTGCAACAGAGGCCACCTTCTGGATTATAGTAAGACATGTAAAGCATATATATTAATTACCATTATTATTTTTTAGTCTTTTTTTCAGACAAGGTCCCAGGCTGGCCTCCCAGTTGTGTACCACCATGCCCAGCCTAATACTAAATATGTTAATGTGATTTCTCCACTATTTTTTAAAAAATGGTACTTGGGGGACAAAACATAGGACCTCACACATGCTGGGTAAATGCTCTACCACTGAGCAATATATCCTTAGTCCTCTTCTACACATTTCAAATTTGAAGCAAGCTTCCTACGGTCTGGAAAAATAAAGCAGTCTATCAAGAACCAAACCACATGTTAGTGTAATAGAAATAAAAATCCAAAACAATGTACCAATCACTGGCAGAGCCACGGACTATTTTCTTTGTGTGAAATCCTGTAGTAAAGAGGAATCTAGCAGCAAGTTGAATACTAATCATAGTGATTTCTTCTGCTTCAGGTAATAGATGATCTTGTCCTATAAATAAAATGTACATATAAAAAAATCAAATTTCTAATGTTTAAACAAATTCACATTTTGAGGAGTCCTAAAGTTTAAAATATCCCTTGTAGAGCTACTTATGAAATAATTTTCCTTTCAGTTCACTGAATCACATTCGAAACTAATGCATTCACAAAACTGCTAAACAAAAGCTTTATCTCCAAACAGTAAGTCAATATATATTTTGTTGAAAGCTAACATTCACCTAAAATATCTTTTTTTTTTCTTCTGTGACAGTGTCTCACTTTGTAGTACACGGTGGTCTTGAAATCACAGTAATACTCCTGCCTCAGTTTCCCAGGTGGCATGTTCTACTACACCTGGCTTTAAATGTGATTTTATTTATTTTTTTTAGCAGAACTGGGGACTGAACACAACAGGCCGTTGCACTTGCCAGGGAAGCGCTTATTCCACTGAGCCATCTCCCCAGCCCCTTAAATGTGATTTTATTTTATTTTTTATTTTTTTGTCTTTTTGAGACAGGGTCTCACTATGCAGTTCAGGCTGGCCTTGAGCTCACTTTGTAGCTCAGGCTGGTCTCCAACTCACAACAATCCACCTGCCTCAGCCTCCCGAGTGCTGGGATTACAGGCATGCGCCACCACGCCCGGCTGTGATTTTAAATTAAAGCAAAAGTTTAAATCCATTTAGAGTGAAAATGTTAATCTTATAAACTTAAACATGCGGATATCTACTATGAAATCCCACAAGTATTATTCTTTATTACTAGGAAGCTAAACTCCAGACACTTACCTGGAGGAGGGTTTAAGTAAACACCATTACACGTAAGCAGTTTTTTCATAAACTGGAAATACTCCAGACTGTATTGCATTCGGTTATGCATAAATTGGACATTCTGTTTCCGTACACTTCTCTCAATGGCAGATGGCATAACAATCTGATGGGGCCTTGTGGCGACAGCAAGCTCTGATATGTATTTTACCAACTCATTGTCTTGTTCTATTGTGTCCATTCGTTCATAAAATAGTATATAAGCATTCCACCACCTTTTCTGGCGCCTATAAGACATGCGCTTCATCATGTGATCAAACACTTCTCCCATGTACTCTCCACCAAAACATTGGTTTTTCATTTCTTCATCATCATCCATTTTACACTCTGTTACATCGCCATCATCAAATTTATACCAGCGATTTCTTTCACCATCTCCACCATTTCTTTGAATGATGTAAGAGTAATAGTGTCCTCCACTTGCTTGACCACTGTGTACAAGCACACCAACAAGTCTATACTTTGTGCTTCCTGCTGCCTCACTTTCAGACTGTTCATTCTGTTGTATCAACTGACTCTCAGGGTTTACATTATCTCCTTCCAGCTTAGCAACTCCTGCAACTGTGTAAGGCTCCATGTCCAGCTCTCGAGGAAATTCAAAATAATCGTTGAACTTGATTGCACATTCTCTTTCCCAGTCATAGTCAAATCGTTTTAGTTGAATAGCAAGAACAGGAGGTAATTTTTTAATTAGCAAGCGCTTTACAGTATCAACCTAAAACAAACAAGAAAGTTAATGGACACTTTCTTATGATCAATGATGCACCAACATAGAGGCAAACAAAAAGTACAACCCATCCCCTAAAGATCCAAGGACACTTTTAACAAAAGGAGTAACATGGGAGAAAGGGCCTGAGTTACTTGCAAAAAACTGCATAAATTAGTGACATGCAGACATCATTTGTTGCCTAGTTTCTATATTAATTATCACTGCTACTACTCAGGTCATTATCAGTTTTATGGAATTATTCTAATGAAGGTGGTTTATAGTGAGTAAACTGGAGGCATACTATAACAATAGGAACTAGTATTTACTAGGCAATTAGATGCCAGGTATTCTAAGTGCTGCATAAGGAATAAAATATATAACCCTTATAGCCCTCTCAAATAGGTACTACTGAACCAGAAAGATGAAGATTAGCAGTATCAGAGAAAGAACTTGATTCCAGTTTTAAAAGCTGTGGGTGCCAGACAGAATGGCCTTAGCAATAGTCTCAATTCCTAGGGTTTGCGTAAGATATAGCTCAGCGGCAGAGTGCCTGCTTGGCAGCACAAGGTCTGGAGTTCAATTCCCAGTACAAAAAAAAAGTCTCAGTCTCTAGATAGTAATACTTTCAGTGTTACACAAAATCAAAATAAGGTGACTTGTAAGTCAGAGTGCTTTAGAACCCATAAAAACACGTATTTGTTACTATATGTGTAAATCCTCTCTCTAAAGATCTCCTAAATTCTCAGAGTTTGTAAAAAACTAGGTTACAAATTTGACCTAAATTGTTTGAAAACACAGGTTAGCATTAATTGTAGACTACAGAGGAGAATGTTTTCCTATATTAGCTCTGTAGTTTCGGGGGCGGGGGTGGGATGGGGGTTAATAGTCTCTTGGCAGAAAAAAAAAGTATTTGTAATTCTTATGACATTGTGACTTCTAAGATTATTTACTTAATTTACCTGTTTTACCTAAAGTCTGTTACTAGTTTTTAAACTTATTTCCCTGATAAGCCTTTAAATCAATTATCTTAATCCATCAGTGCTATATCAAAATAGGTAGAGCAGTAAAAAAAAATTTTCCTTTGGTAGTACTGGGCTTGAAACCAGGGTTTTGTACTGAGCTATATGTCTAGCCTATATTTTTATTTAAAAATGAACAAAATGGCTGAGTGTGGTGGTGAATGCCTGTAATCCCAGCACTAAGGAGGCTGAGGCAGGAGGATAGGTCTGAGTTTAAGGCCAGCCTAGGCTACATACCAGAGTTTAAGGATGGTTCAAGTACACAGCGGGACCTTGCCCCCAAAACAACCAAAGAATGAACAACTCACTTCTTTAAATTCCACTGAATCTCATAGATATGTTAAACACTGCACAATTCATACCTTTTTATTGCATTTTTCACAATGATATGCATTTGCACCTTCCAATAAATCTCCTTTGACATACTGCTCCAAAGAATCAAGAAGGTTTTGGTGGTTTCTGATGTCTACATTCAGAGTCGTAAAAGATTCTTCACATTCATACCTAAAATTATTTAAGAAATAATCAAAGATTCATTAGTTTTCTAAACATTTTCTTTAGTTCTAGATGTGATGAAAGCCATATTTTCAGTGCTTATTATATGAAATCCTAAATACACAGAATGTACCAATACTGGAAAATTAACATTGGTTGGTTATTTACCATGTGTTGGTTCCTCATTAGGTTGGTTACACACTACATACAGTGTTACCTCAGTTCATGTCTCTCCATTGGGTGAAAATCATAATCGTGGTCATCTTTTTTACATAAAAACTATGACCATCTTTTCCAAAATCATAAAAAATTAAATTCATGAACTGAGTTAACACCTATAGTTAGTTAGTTAACACTATACTAGGTTCTCTGCCTTCACAATAAACCTGCTACAGAACTATCACTTTATAGAGATGGAAAAAAAAAAAAAAAAAAAAAAACAGTTCATAAAGGTCAACATTGGGGCTGGGGAGATGGCTCAGTGGAATAAATGCTTCCTTGGCAAGCACAAGGGCCAGAGTTCAATCCCTGGCTCCACAAAAAAAAAAAAAAGGTTAACATATTTAAGATAACTAGGTGAAGTGGTTTTTAAAGTTAAGTGTGGGGCTGGGGAGATGGCTCAGTGGAATAAGCACTTCCCTGGCAAGTGCAAGGGTTTGAGTTCAATCCCCGGCTCTGCCAAAATAAATAAATAAAGTCAAGTATGCCTAAACTCAGATTAAGCTTTTTCCAACTTACCACGCTGTTTTGAGTGAGATTTGTGTGGATAGTACTTATGATCCTTATTATCTGTGGCAACTATGAGATTGAAAAGCAGCTAGACAATACGAAACTGAGCATGTTCCAATAAAGTTACACAGAAATGGGTGACAGGCTGGATATAACCTATACTGTACAGTTTGCTGACCTTTGCTCACAAAGTCCTATGGACTTGGGACTCTGCATGTAACATTACAGGATACATTAGGAAATAAAACCAGGTTAGTTTTTGATCAGGTATTTGGATCTGACTTCAGTATGACACTTTCTTTTTTGCCATATTGGGCAATGAACATGGCCTCATATACTCTACCACCAACCTATACCTCCAGCTTTCTTGTTTTTGTCTTTTTGAGACAGGGTCTTGCTATGCAGCTCAGACTAGCCCTGAACTCACTTGGTAGCCCAGGCTGGTCTCAAACTCACAATGATCTTCATGTCTTAGCCTCCTGAGTGCTGGGATTACAATGTGTGCCACCATACCTGGCACCTTCAGTTCTTTACTTTTTATCTGTCTTTTTGAGACAGGGTCTCACTATGCAGTTCAGGCTGGTCTCGAACTCACAATAATCCTCCTGCCTCAGCCTCCCGAGTGCTGGGATTACAGGCCTGCGCCACCACACCTGGCTAGCTCTTTACTTTTGTGGTGCTAGGGATTAAACTCAGAACTGTTCAACCTCTTTTACTTTGACATGATCTCATTAGGTCTCCTGTGCTGGCTTCAAACTTGCAATCCTCTTACAGTGACGGTGAACCTTTTAGTTTTCAGTGATATAAATAGCCTGTTGTGACATGCTTACCATGGGTTTGTCAGCCTCCTTGGAGCTAGGGTCACAGGTGCAGTACCGTAATTGGCTATGTCATTTTTGAGATGCTGATTAAGTTAGCTAGTTGTGTGTCACCAGACTCAGCAGGATCACATTGTTTAAAAGGTTTTTTAAAATGTATTTAGTACAGGGTCTCACTACAGATTGAACTTGTAGTGATCCTCCTGTTTTCAGCCTCCAAGCACTGGGATTACAGGTGCACACCAGCACGGCACACCAAAGATCAAACCTCAGTCCCTGTACTTGCCTAAGCAGGTGCTTTAATCCCCTGAGTTATATGGTTAGCCCTGATCACACTCTTTTTAGCATTACAATCAAGAGCTTATTTTATTGTATATATAACGTAAAAGGTCAGCCAAATGGTTCAAAACATGCCCAGGCTAAGTGTACAAGTATATCAAACAAGTACATGTCCAATTCTCACTGAACGGTAAAATTATCACCTCATAAAACTCATTTATATAATATTCTCCCATAACATCATTTTATGATCAAAAACAAAGTACTAACTGGGTGTGGTGACACATAGTTCCAGCACTTGGGAAGTTGAAGCACAAGGATTGCTGAGCTTGAGGCCTGCCTGGGCTATACAGTGAGTTATAAACCAGCCTGAATTACACAGTAAGACCCTTGTCTCTTTCACTAATCACATACAAACCTAACCCACAACTATAAATTATATAATACAGCAAGTAAAAAATACCATTCTGTGATATTTTGGTGAAAAAGGATCACAAAAGAACATTAATTAATGGGTGTTATTAATTTCCCTTAAAAACTCCCTAATTTATTATTCTCAATTCTTGCTGTTTTGTATGAAAACATACTGTTTTAAAAGTATGCACTTCAATTGTTCTAATTTAATGAATTTATAATAATACTTAAATTCTTCTATTGGTGGAACCAGGGATTGAACTCAGGCCCTTGCACTTGTCAGGGAAGTGGTTATTTTACTGAGCTATCTCCCAGACCCCTATATTTAAATCTTAAGGTAAATTTGTAAGTACTATTTGTAATTATATGCAAGGTACCTTTTTAGTTTCTAGGTACAGTCATATATACAAGGATATGAAGACAACAGTAAGAAATGAAGCAGAATAGAAAAAGAATCAGAAGTTATTTGACAAAACCAAAAATAAAATCCCATGGAACACAGCACAATGTCACCTCAGTTCACAAATGCTTGTCTGCAAACTAAACCCAACTTAGGCCATCTTTTGCAAAATCATGGAACAAAGGCACCACTCTCTATATATAACTCATTCATTTTCAGAACAATGGTACACTCTACTGTTCTACATGAGCACTGGTACAATTTCAATTTTTGTGAGTCTTTAATACTGTTTATACTTTTGATATTAATCAGTACTTACCTATGTGGGCATCCTTGGCAAATCTTCTGATCAGCAAAGGACCCTCCCAAGACTTTACTTAGCATAGCTGGATGTCCTAAGGCTTTTAAAGCTTCATCTAAACTATCCACCAAGGAATTAAAGAATTCTAAAGCATCATGCTGTTCACGGAGATTAACAGGCTCACCCCAAAGCCTAGGAAATGAATTAAATAAAACATGTAACATGTAACAATTTATACACATTTTTTTTGGGGGGGCAACACAACCATAGATGAGATTTTATTCCTTGAATACATAGGAGCAGGTGTACTTTACCTACAAAGTAGAACAATGAGGGTGAGATTCAAAAGTAAAAGCAGAACCCCAGGGGCAAAGAACTGGGATGAAACTACTGGTGTGGTTGGGAAAATATGCCTCTAGGAAGAGTGGCTGCTCCAGGCAATGTGACACAAATATATTTTGATTCCAATTGAAGATGCAGGGGGCTTGCAGGTTAGCTCAGTTGTATGCCCTAGATCCCCAGCTCCACATGCCTTACGTAACAAACCTTCCCTGAAGGCAGCCTGAGCCAGCAAAACAACAACAACAACAAAAAACTTCCCAACTGAAAATGCAATTAAAATGAGGTGGTGTTCAGCCAGGTATGGCGGCACATCCCTGTATTCCCAGAATTTGGGAAGCTGAGGCAAGAGGATTCTTGTAAGTTTGAGACCAGCCTAGGTTACAAAGTGAGCTCAAGGCCAGCCTGAACTGCATAGTGAGATCCCTGCCTCATTGCCAAGGAAGCACTTATTCTACTAAGCCATCTACCCGGCCCCAGCATCTGATTTTGTATTTTAAGAGTAATGTATCTGGAAAAAAAAAAAAGAGAGCAATGTAGTAATATCTTAAGGATGCAAATGTATTCATGCTAGAGAAGAGATGTGACCAATGTATTTTTACATGTATCAGAATAATCTTTTAATGAATACATCTGTGTGGCAACTAATGCCATTTCAATATTTTAGACAAAAATCAGATATGTATTTGTTAAAAACAAATTTGTTTCATTATTGGAAATTACACCAGTCTATTCTATTTTTTTAAATGTATTTAGTACAGAGTCTATAGGGTCTCACTACACAGATCAGACTCATAGTGATCCTCTTGTTTTCAGCCTCCCAAAAGCTGGGATTACAGGCACGTGCCATCATACCCAGTCTCACTGGCATGACAAGCAGGGGATCAAACCCTAATCACTGTGCTCTGCCTAAGCAGGCGCTTTAGTCCACTGAGATATCTGGTCAGCCCTGTATTTGTTTTCAAACTGTACTTGACTCTTCAACCTTTCAATCATGTATAGTCAACTTATTAATTATAAAAGGGAAAAATTAGCCCTTAAGAGGCTTGTCATCAAGAGATGAGTCATCAACACTGACACCACATCTCTCCCAATGCTATATTCACTGAAAAGCATGAAGGATCATTCTATAGTATTCTTGCTCTGCTCCCCCCAAAGTTCAACCTGAATCTAATCATGAGGAAACAATCATACAAACCAAGAATGATATTCTACAAGACAAGTGGCCTGGACTCTTCAAAAATTTCATGGACACAAAACTCATGCTAACAGAATGATTTATATTATAGGAATTAAGCAGGTAAAAGCAAAATTCTTGTTATTCTTTCCCAGATAGAAAACTCAAAAGGTTATAAAGACTATTTTGTGGAAATTAGAATATATATTGCACATTGGAGATTACTACTATTATATTCCTTGGATATGAAAGTTACAGTTAAGTAGGAAAAGAGGCTTATTTGCCAAGTGTGGCAACCACATCCTTGCAATCCCAGCACTCAAGAGGGTGAGGCAGGAGGACTGTTGCATGTTCAAGGCCAGCTCGCCTCAAAAAACTAAAGTGTTAGAACATACACATGTAGGATCATGTGCCTGAAGCATATGTAAGTGTTTGTCTAGACCAAGTGTGAGCACTCACCAGCACAGGAAATAAAAAAGCAAAATCAAAGGCACCGTAAGAGAAAAAATACACATGTAAGAAAACTATAACTGCGTGACAAACTCCAAGATTGAAGATCATCAAGGGTGGAGTAATTTGGGAGAAGAGAGAAGGGAACAGAACTGAAATAGAGGGCAGAGAGTGAGGGGAAGCTGTGTGATGGCACCTATAGGGCTTGTGTGTAGACCAACAGGGTCCTGGCTAGGGATGAAGGGAACTGATGTGCTGGTGGGTCAACTACTGAACTGTAAAGCCAGGGTTCTGAAGCAACACACAGCTTTCTTCTGCCACAAGCAATGGTAAAATAGCAACAGCAGGTGATCTTTTTGATTTCCTATCCACTCTCAGTTGTTTGGGAAGTAACCTGCCCAAGTTTTTTTTTTTTTTTTTTTTTTTTTGTCAAGGCCTTGTGAATGTGAGGCAATGTTGGGTATCGATTTTAAAAACAGCAGTGAAAATCATCTCTGAGACAAATAGAAACTGAGTTCAAACATTGCTCATATTTGCTATTGAGGACTTTTAGAAAGTGGTAGGTAGAAAAACAAGATTAAACAAGACAGGGTTATGAATATGTCAGGATTGATGCTATTTTTTTCTTTCCCACTTGGTTTTGAGGGAAGTCTTGCTAGGTAGCCCAGGATGGCCTCAAACTCATGGTCATCTTTTTTGTCTGAGCCTCCTGAGTGCAGGGACTATAGTTGTGTACTACATTTGTGCTTAGAATTGTTTATTATTTTGCTTATGCATATGCCAGAGATTAAGAGACTAAATATTTCTGCCCCTTATATGTAGAAATATTAAAATAGTATCACATAGATATAATTTTTGTGTCAAAAAGAAATGAAAAAAGAATGCTGTCCCCCTAGTAATAATTTCTATCTTTTAAGAGGACAATAAAAAAGAGAAAATTAAAAAGAACAGTTGAAATCTTATTAACTGGTAAAATATTAAAACACATAGATGCCTTAAAACATGTTTAGAAGTTCACTGTTGGTATATTGAAATGTTCGTCAAGTTTCTTGTGTTTTGCTTTTTTGAGAAAGGATGTTGGTACACAGTTCAGGCTTCTTTGAACTCCTGGTGATCCATCTGCAGCAGCCTCCTGAGTGCTGGGATTACCACATACATATGCCATAAGATGTTCATTAAATTTTAAGAACTATTACTACTGTTACTATCTTTCCAGTGATATTACCTGAACTGTTTCCAAAAGCCTCTGGGCACATAGTACTGCAGTCGAGAAGCAGCTAAATGACCAAAGATGACCTGAAGGTGTCTTAGGACACCAATATTATACTCCTTCCTATCTTCTGTTTTACTTAATGCTGGTTTGTCTTCAAATTGTTGAGGGTATCCAAATACATCATCTCTGGGATCAACATTGCTCTGAAAATCAAAAAAGTATTACTGAGCTACACTGTAGTAAAATATATTGATACAAATGCCAGTTAGTGAGCATATGATTTGTACCTTTATTATTTTTTTCCCCAAAGCACCTGGAGTACTCTTCTGACATACATCTCTGGATTTTTAAAAACTTTTGTTTTTTAGACAATGTCTTGCTAAGTCACTAAATTGTTTACGCTGGGTTCAAATTTGAGAGATGGATTCCAGGCATGTGTTACCATGCCCAACTTAATCTTCAACTTGCAAAGTTTAGACTATCAGTGCTTGCCCCTCCTCATTTTATAAAATCCATTTTTATTCTTTTTTCTGAGGCAAGAGTCTTTATTTCCACATTAGCCTGCCCTTGAACTTGTGGGGATCCTTGTGCCTTAGCCTCCCAAGTGTTGGAATTACAGGTGTATGCCACCATGTCCAGATATAAATCATTATAAATGAACACTCTCACCATAAGGTGAGAGGCATCAGAGAGGGTAAGTGGCATACAGTAGAGTTACTGTGATCAAGTTAGACTAATCTGGACACAAATTCAGACTCTTACCACTTACCAGGTAAATAAATTTGACCAAGCGAACATACTTAAAACTTTCCAAGCTTCAGCATTCTTATGTGTGCATGGGGATAATACTGTAAGGGTTGTATTAGATAATGTACAGAATGCACTCAGAATTGTAAATATTCAGTAAAATATACACAATAGTGGTTATGCTCAACAAATGGTGCTGTAAGTGGGATCCTTAACAGCATATGCAAAAATTTAAAATGTATCCAAGTTCTAAACATAAGAGGAAAAAAAAATATTTGACCTGGGGGAGGGGGTATGGCAGAGCTAGAGATGGAATCCAAGGTCTCAAGCACGCCAGGGAAGTACCCTACCACTGAACTACATTGCTAGCCCCACAAAACACTCAAAACAAAGGACATGCTTCAAGACATATTGTACTATGATTTCCTCACTATGGCACCAAAGATAAATGCAACAAAAGAAATACAGACAAACTGGACCTCCTAAAAATGTATTAAGAACTTTTTCCATGTAAATATGCTATCAATTGAATAGGAAAAAAATAACTGCCAATCCCTTATAAGGGATTAAAATATACAATAGGGAAATTCTAAAACAAAAGTCAATTAAAAATGGACAAAAGGGGACCAGGAAGATAGCTCAGTGGAATAAGTGCTTGCCTGGCAAGCGTAAGGTCCTGAGTTTGATCCCTAGTACCACAAAAAACAAAAACAAAAAACCTGGACGAAAGACTTGGAAGACAGTAATGTTCCAAAGATGATACACAAACAGCCAATAACAAACATTGCCAAATGATCTCCACATCATTAACAATCAGAAAAATGCAAATCACAACTACAATGAGATACCACCTCACTGTGGTAAAGAGAATACAACAAGTGCTACTGAGGATGTGATTTGAGTGCATGGATCCCTTGTGTACAAATGGTGGCAATGTGAAATGGTACACTTGTTACAGAAAATTCTCAGGAAATTATAAATGGAATTCACCTATGACTAAGCATTTCTACTTGTGGGTGTGTACCCAAAAGAAATGAAAGCAGGGCATCACATTCATTGGTCACTTTAGTCACAATTACAAAGTAGGAAGCAACTCAAGTGTCCATAGAAAGATAAGCAAAATATGGGACATAAATACAAAATATAGTACAATACTATTCAGCCTTAATCTTTTTTTTGAGCCTGCTTCTTGCTATATAGTTTAGAATGGCCTTGAATTCACTTGTAGTGATTCTCCTGACTCAATCTCCTAGAGTGCTGGTATTACAGCTATGTGCCACCATGCCCAGTATTCAGTCTTTTAAAAAGAGGAAATTCTAGCACATTACAACATGGATGAACCCTAGAGACATGCTAAGTGAAATAGCAATAAAATGACAAATATTCAAACAATCCACTTAAAGTGCTTAGACTGTCAAATTCATAGAGAACAAAGAATAGTGGTTGTTTGGAGCTGGGGTTTAAAGAACAAATTGTTAAATGGGTACAGAGCTAATTTTGCAAGATTTTGGAGATGGACTGTTGGGATTATACAAAATAATATTAAAATAGTTAATACCACTTAATCATGTCTTCAAGAATTGTTTGATGCCTTCAAACTAAAATAAGACAGTAAGATACTAAGCTGGATATGGTGGCAGATTTTATAACCCTAGCTACTCAGGAGGGCGAGGCAGAAGAATCCCAAGTCTGAGGCCAGTCTAATCAGTATAACAAGACCTTGTTTCAAAAGTGAAAATAGCCGGGCATGGTGGCGCATGCCTGTAATCCCAGCACTCGGGAGGCTGAGGCAGGAGGATTGTTGTGAGTTCGAGACCAGCCTGAGCTACAAAGTGGGCTTAAGGCCAGCCTGAACTGCATAGTGAGACCCTGTCTCAAAAAGACAAAAAAAAAAAAAAGTGAAAATAAAACAAAGGGGCAGTAATATAGCTCAACGGTAGAACACTTGCCCAACATGTGCAAAGGATGAAATTTAAATTCTAGTATAAGGAAAGAGAAAAGAGAAAGGAAAAAACCTAATCTATGCCCAAAAGAAATTTAGAGCCCAAGAAAGAAAACAAAAATATGAGAAGGTTGGGTGTAGTGGCAAATGCCTATAATCTCAGCACTTGAGAGGCTGAGGCATGTAAGTTTGTGGCAGTAAGTTTGAGCTTGAGCTCACAGTGACTTCCAGGCAGCCCAAAGTAGACAGTGAGACACTCTGTAAAAAAAAAAAAAAAAATCAAAACCATCCTGCTTTAGCATCCTGAGTAGCTGAGATTACAGGTGCAGGTAACCACAGGTAGGTAAATTGTGTCATTTTCAGTGCCATACCTACTGCTTGCCAGCGCAATCAGCTGTAACTATTTGTGTTTAACTCATCCCAGGGATGTATGATGAGCTACATAAGTAGAATTTAAATTTCCCCTCACAGCAGAGATTCTTAACCAGGTATGGATGGGGTGTAAACAGCTCTTATAAAAAGTGTTATTTTTCAGAAGAGCTAAGGCTGAAATTCAGGGCCTCACACATGCTAAGAAACTGCTCTACCACTAAGTTACATCCTCAGCCCCTAATCCCTGGATGATTTGTTCTACAGGTGAGGGAGGACTTGACGCATTTTAAAAGCCCTGCCAAGCGGTAAAACTATTTTTCAGAACAAATCTAGTCTGGTGACTGAAGGGAGGAAATGAGGAAAGAACCATTTAAGACATTTATTACAATGAGAATATACTCTCCCTTCTGTTCCCACTAATACAATAAACATGAAAAGACAAATGCAGTATAGGGTAGATATAAACACAACCACAACCTAAGTCTTGCCACCTTCTCTTTCTGAAAAGCAATGTCACAGTCATGTGAACTCTGATCTACCATAACACTCTTTTTGTTTTTACTTTGTATCGAATACTCTGTAGGCAGCCTAAATTTTACAACAAATTGGGGGAGATATAAGTATAACCTAGAAGCAAGCACAGATAATAAAATTGGTAGATACTATACAATTAGGCACAAATCAATGATATATAATCAAAAGGAAAGAGAAGTGAATATAAGATTTATACAAATTTGAAATTATATTGAGCACTACGTTAAAAACTAAGGGTACATTAAATTGCTACTTTACATCAAAAGGAAGCAGTCCAACCAGCAGAGTCCGCTCCTGCTTTTACAAGAGTTTATCAGGCCTGGTCAAATTAACATACAACTGGCCCTCTATAACTACTAGCTATACATCTGCAGTCACCAACTCCTGACCAAAGATACTGAGTGAAAAACTGGGTCTGTACTGAATATGTACTGACTTGTCATTATTCCCTAAATACCACAGCAAAACTATTATTTTCATGGAATTTCCATTGTGTTAGGCATAAATACTCCAGAAATGTTTAAATTACACAGGAGGGAAGGTATTTACAGCATTGTATGTCAGAAATATGTCTTTCTATATAAGGGACTTAAGCATCCAAAGGATATTAACTGTATTCTCTCTCTTAAGAAAAAGGTATCAGGCATCAAATGTTCAAACACAGAAAAGAGAAAAAGCTAAAATTTACCTCATTGTCCTGCTTCTCATCCCCAGACATATCATCATCTACATCACTACCTGTGCCTTCAATTGCAAGAATACCATTCCTGATGGAGGGAATCATGTAGAGTTGTTGAATCACAGAATTCATGTAACAAGTAGCACCAGCATTTTTCAGCCCCACAAATCCTTTTGGTGGGCGGGGTCCAACAGGTGGCAGGTATTCCCACTCGGTAAGTGCTTCACAAGCTGGGAGAAGGGAATAGTCTTGTAGCATGAACACAACCATCTTTTTTGTCCTTATGAACTTTACATGGAAAAAGCACCTCCACTACCCCTCAGCAACCTAAGGCAGTGCTTTCACTTTATATTCATTTTACTTTCAACACTCCTTAAACAAAGAGCAATGAGGATTCTTATCCACACATTCAAGTATTAATCTGGTTTTGTTTCTGATAGCAGTCTAAGAACTGGCCATATAAGTAAGATGGCATACTAGGTTTGCTTTTACCTTTACTTGAACATTTTATACTTTTGTATGTTTTAAAAAATGCCTTCAAACTCACTGTGGTATGAAATATGATGGTTTCCTCAGTCTTTTTTTATTTTGTGTTTTTGGTACTAAAAATTGAACTCAGGTCATCAGAGTTGTCATACAGTTGCTGTGCTGCTAAGTATGCGGCCCTGCTCAGTTTTCTTTCTTTTTTTTTTTTGTCTTTTTGAGACAGGGTCTCATTATGAAATTCAGGCTGGCCTTAAGCTCACTTTGTAGCTCAGGCTGGTCTCGAACTCACAATAATCCTCCTGCCTCAGCCTCCGGAGTTCTGGGATTATAGGCATGCGCTACCATGCCCGGGCTTGCTCAGTTTTCAATAACCCTAACACTACCACCTTGGTACTGACACCAATTTGTCTTTTTTACTTCCAAACCAGATAGCAGATTTCAAAGTCTTCTGAGAACTGTTAATCACTAGCTACCTGCTATTCTCATATAAACCTGGAAATAACAAGTATTATAATTTTCCATGGGACCAATTAAGTGAATTAAGTCTACTGAACTGAAAGGTATAAAGCTATTGAATCGAATTAGGTAAATACTTAGGAGTTGGTGGATAGGGAACCATGACAGATCAAATATATCTTTAGACTTAACAATAAAGTAGAAGACAAGTGAAGAATATGTTTGTACTATATTCCAATCTATGGTCAAAGAGCAAAATGAAATAGTTTGTTGTACAGAAGCTGGGAGGACAGACACGAACTGATTATACCTAATAGAGAGGACATTTATTTTTTTTTTTTTTTGTCTTTTTGAGACAGGGTCTCATTATGAAATTCAGGCTGACCGTAAGCTCACTTTGTAGCTCAGGCTGGTCTCAAACTCACAACAATCCTCCTGCCTCAGCCTCCCAAGTGCTGGGATTATAGGCATGTGCCACCACACCCGGCTTAGAAAGGACATTTTAGTGTATCCTCTATTTAGCATTGAAATTTTTCCATGTAAATGTGCCACTTAAAAACAAATAGACCTCTATTAAATTTAAAAACATGGCACTATATATATTTGAAATAACTAAAGTCTAATCTCATAATTTATTTAATCAGAAACACCTAAGATATTACTTAAAAACCCTGTATTCTGAGACATAATATACCTAAAAATAATGTTCTTAAAAATTTAGTGATTATGGGATTAGGGAGATGGCTCGGTGGAATAAGTGTTTCCTTGGGAAATTCAAGGACCTGAGTTCAATCCCTGGTTCCACAAAAAAAAAAAAAAAAAAAAAAAAAAAAAAAAAAAAAAAAAAAAAATTAGCGATTATACTGTGCTAAAAACTGGTTTTCTTCGTTGAATGAAATGGCATCTGTTGTGTTTCTGTATATTCTGCTACTCTATCCTGCCCTCGACCTTCTAGGAGTTTCAGTTCAAGACCTGGTATCTGCACCCCATTTTAATAGAGGCATCAACAGAACATAGTACCTTTGCACACTCTCATCACCAAAAACTCATGATTTTCTTAAACCTCATGGAAGTAACATTAAACTTGTATCATTTATTTTTATTTTGTCTTTTTTAGACAGGGTCTCACTATGCAGTTCAGGCTGGTCTTCCATTTTGTAGCCCAGGCTACCCTCAAACTTGCAGTGAGCCTCCTGCTCCACTTTGAGTGTTGGGATTATAGTGCATGCCACCACACCTAGTTGAAGAAAGTTGAAATACAACTTTTTAAAGTACTGTACATTTAAAAATACTTACTAGTTATTGCTGTGCCAATGTAATACATTTCAGTCAAAGAATCTACTATCTGTTTGAGATTCCTCACACAGCCAACAGCTAATGCTACAAGTAACTCAAAGCCAGCATTAATTGTAGCTGGTGAACTACAGACTGGGATAGCCTGTTCAGCTGGGAGTTCTCCATTTCTCATATACTGCAGATAAACATTGGATGCAGGGAAGATGAAATCATCAATCAATTCCTAAGAGTTAAAAAGAATTATATATTAGTAATGATATATTCAGGAAAAGAAACAAGTATCTCTCTCTCTCTTTTTTTTTTTTTTTTTTTTGTCTTTTTGAGACAGGATCTCACTATGCAGTTCAGGCTGGCCTTAAGCTCACTTTGTAGCTCAGGCTGGTCTCAAACTCACAACAATCCTCCTGCCTCAGCCTCCCGAGTGCTGGGATTACAGGCATGCGCCACCACGCCCGGCTGAAACAAGTATCTCTTGTAAGAAAATAATTTTAAAATTACTTATTGGGAAATAAGATAGTACAACTCTGAAAACATACTTGGATTCCCCACCCACCCATCCTGGAGACAGGGTCTTGCCATTTTCCTCAGGCTAGCCTTAAACTTGTGGGACTTCCTGCCTCAGCCTCCTAAGTGCTAGAATTACAAGGCTTCCACCAATATGCCCACCTAAAATATCCCATTTTTAAAGTGCTATTCATTATAACTAGAAACACACTCATTTTCCATGTTAAATTTTTGTAAGTATTAAAATAACTCACTATGGCCAGGTGTCGTGGTACACAACTATTATCCAAGCACTTGGGAGGCTGAGGCAGGATTATCTCAAGTTTGAGGCAAAAGTTGGGAGTTCAAGGACAGTCTGAACTGTATATATAGTGAGAACCTAACCCATCCCCCAAACAAAACCACAATGCCCCTCCCCCCCAAAAAAAAACCAAAAGACAAAAAGGTAGCTAACTACTGGTTGCAGTACTTCCAAAATTACATCGTAAGAAACCTTAGTCCTTTAATCAAATTTATATAAAAAATAAACCAGTTCCCTTTTCTCCCCAGTACTAAAGACCTAACGCAGGGCCTTCCTATTAGCTACATCCCCAGCACACCCTTCCTTTGGAGACAAGGTTTGGCTATATATAGTTCAGGTTGGCCTGGAACTCAGTGTGAGCATTAGCCTCAGCCTCCCAGTGCTTTGGGATTATAGGTATGTACCACAACACCTGGCTAATCTCCAGGCTTTTAAAAAAAACATTTTGAGATAGTGTTGTTAAATTCACCCAGGGTGAGTTTGACCATTCTTTCGATCCTCCTGCCTCAGTCTCCCAGAGTGTTGGGATTATGGGTATGTGCTACCATATTCTGCTTTAAATCAACTCTGAATAAAATTGAAATGCACTAAAATGATACTTGTGATTTCTTTGAGTTACCAGAGACAAAAAACTCATTACAGAAATGATATAATTTTTTTTATATTTGAATAGTCTGATAAAATGTATTTATAAATACATGTACATGATCTCTTGAATAATGTATGGCCCCCCAAAATTTTGAAGATTAATAAAGTGAAAATACTACACTGAAGATAAGATACAATCAAGTGGACAGATTTGATATTTAGAAGTATACTTCTCATTTAAGACCAGGAATGCTGAACTTACTTTAATGAGATTAGCACCCCCCTTTTCACAACCAATATGAAACTTCTTCTCAGGAGTTTGAAAGGCCAGTAACTCTTTTGTTACCCCAAGGTGGCCTTCCAAGATCGTCTCTTCCACACCTGTTTCACCTGTTCTTTTAACATCATCCTACCAAAGGAAAAAACAGAAAGAGAAATGTATAACTTATAAAAGAGGTAGCACCGGGTACACAGCTTGGTGGCACAGCACCTGCCTGTCAATTGCAAGATCCTGAGTAGAGCCAGAATAGGACAGCTGGGGAGCTACTATTCCCCTAAACCATTGATGGTGAACCTTTTAGAACTTTTAATGATACAAAGAGCCCACTGCAGCACAGGTATCATAGGTTTGCTACCACTGGTCTAAGCCTTTCCATTTGAGGAAATTTGCAGATTTATATTACTTTCAAAATTTTCTAGAAGCAGGCTTAAGAAATGATGATCCGAAGTCTAAAAACTCTGTCTCATCAGAAGTTAATTCTGCCTTCATGATCAAAAGTGCTAGCCTATAAGATGCATTTTTAATGAAAACTCAAGATTTTTTTTTCAAAAAAGACTCAATACACTTAACAGAAACACCAAACAACAATATTCCAAGTCTTAAGCAAAGCATTTTTACACAACTAGTTATGTTTTCATTCTGTGAATGGTGAGTTCCACACATCCACCAATGCAGTGTATATTCTGTTGTCCATTTGTTATTCTGGAGTTTTCCCTTTAATCAAAACATTCAAAACTACAAACCACCTATTAATAAAACATCATCAACAATGATATAACCCAACAATATTAACTGTAACTTACCCTAATTCTTTTAAGCCAATCAATTTCATTATTAAGAAGAACTTCAGCATTAGGTACATTAATATTACTATTGTAAGCATAATTAAGAAGGTGTCTTAAGAGAGTGAAGTAGTCCCCTGAATGTTTAGCTCTCTCTCTGGCTGTGCTCTGAAAACAATAAGAGAACAGCAGTATGAATTTTCTTGTCCATAATCAGAACTTTGTCTTAAAAGGAAAGCAGATAACTATAACAGGGATATTTCTAGTATTTTATCCACATAAATACAGACTGACCTAGCTTTAATGAAAGCTAAAACTAAAATTCATTAATGTCCTTGTTGGAAGAATGAATCACACTGGCAAGTATATGAAAAATGTCTCACCCCCAAAACGGTAAAGAGCAGAGTAATGAAGAAAAGCAGAGGCCTGTGTCCCATGCAACATCTGGTGCACATTAAAAAGAACTGCTCCTGTGCCACCTGACGAACAGTTCTGAAATAGAAATGTTTCACATTTAATACATTATTTTCATGTTTAGAAATTTGAACACTGCTTTCTCTTGGCAAGGGGGATGAATAGTGGGGATACAAAGGTAAACCTACTTAAACACTCACACCACCATTAAATAACAAAGGAACTTAGGCTGTACATATAGGACTATACCCTGAAATTAGTGCTCAAAGTTTGAGGGATGTTTTCTGACATGCTCTCTCTAAACAGGTTGGAAATATTACTCTATAGATTAAATGCTCTGGGGCCGGGGAGATGGCTCAGTGGAATAAGCACTTCCCTGGCAAGTGAAAGGGCCTGAGTTCAATCCCCGGTTCCGCCAAAAAAGAAAAAAAAAGTAGATTAAATGCCCTACAGTAAGTCTTATGCAATCTTTCAGCCTTCTACAGAACTTTCACTCAATTGTGCTTTGGGGCAATAGCTCTGAGGGACTTCTGTTACAATCACAGTAAGGATGTGTTTGTAGGCATTCTTCGTATAAGTGATTTTGAACATGGTCCTCAAGTCAACATCATCAGAAGCATTTGGGAACTTGTTAAGTCTTCTACACAATTTCGTTTGCACACATTTGAGAACCAATATATTAAACAATATTTTCTCCTCTATGAGGACTCACGGGGACAGTGTCTGGTCTCAATACTAGGAGTTTTACCTTATCATGGATTTAAAAACTCAATTATATGTTACATAGATCTCACTTCAGTAAATATTCCAAGCAGAAGGGGACATCTTCTCTTTCATATTATACCTGTAGAACCTAGAAGAGTACCTGGCATCAAGTTTGTGCTCAAGAACCAGTTACCGAATACATGAATATCATTTATTTATAAGATCGTGATCTGTCTCCATTAGAAAGTAAGCTTATCCAGGGTGGGAGCTTTATTGTGCTGATGACACAATTCCAAGCACCTAGACAGAACCATGCATGGCATTCAACAAGGACCTGCCAACAAAGCATTTGTGTAGCTTGCAGATATCACAAACTGTATTTTATTGATAACTATGTTTGTGTTAATTGCTACAACTCAAGCATAAAGAACTCAACAACATACATTGCATAGATCACTCTACTTGCAGTATGATTAATAGGTTAGAAGGGGTACAAGACCAGGGGTAGGGAAATCAAGGACACTATAGCTGTCCAGGCAACAGGTCCTGGTTGTTCAGCCAGGGTAGTAGAAAAGGAAAGTGTACAGGTTGCAGGAAGAATATAACTGGAAGTGAGGGTGAGAGAGGGAGAACACAGACTATAATACTCTTCATATTTTTCAGTGGGGATGGAAATGGGGCTTTATTTATGTATGCTAGGCAAGGACTCTACACCCCTACTCCCCCATTTTGCATTTGTACACACATATAATGCCAACTCAAACATGAACTTACATAGTATATCCTGTGTAAAACTTTCACTTCTGCTCTTTCCAGATAAAAGTAACCTATTCCTCTTCCAACTCCTGAAGTACTTCACTTGTATGGCACCAAGTTTCATATCAAAGTTCCTTATTTGACACTATCTTGCACTCTACCACTGGGCTACACCCCTAACCAACTCTGGCTTTTAACTGCCAAGCACATAGTAGAGATGCACTTATTTGCCAGTGGGTTATAATTATACCCAATAAATCAGAGTTCAACAGGCAGAAAACTTTGTTTGAATCTTAGTTTTTGCATTTTATAAGGTCACAAACTTGACTTGTCAGTTACTTAACTTTCAAAAGTTTTAGATCCCTCAGCAAAATCCACTTCCTGTGTGTGTGTTGAACACAGGTGGACTGTGCCTGCTAACCACCCACTGTAAAATTGTCTCTCGGGAGATAGCTCATTTGCTTAAGCAAATGTCTGGCAAGTACAACATCTTCAGTTCAATCCCCAGCACAATAAACAAACATACATACATGTGCCACACATACACACACACATACACACATACACACACACACACACACACAATTCTTGGATTAAAGTCTAATTTTTGAACTGGTACAGTGACTGAGAAATGCTTTGTTAGTGATAAGATTATTCAAGTATAAACTCTTTTAAGAGATTTATGTTCAGGTTTACAAGGCTTTATCTGAAATCCTTGGGGCCAGATACATGTAGTGATACAGGTCTTAGAATGTTAATGCTGGGCCAGCAAGATAGCTCAGAGACCAAGTATCTGCTTAGGCAAGCACAGGGAATAGGGTTTGATCTCTGGCACCACATCCGCCCCCAGGTGTGCTGAGCTGACCACCAAGACCAGGCATGGTGGTACAAGCCTATAATCCCAGCACTGGAGAGGCTGAACACAGAAGATCACAATAGATGCATAGTGAGACACTGTACCAAATACATAAAAAAAGAATGTTAATGCCAATGACTACCATTCAGGCCAGTTTTGCTGACAAATTCTTATGAACACCACGCCTGGACTCCATCGCCAGCTCAGCACACCTGAAGGCAGATCGGCACGGCACGCAGAACAAGGGATCGAACCCTGGTTGAAAAGGGACTTTTATATGTTCAGTATAATTTTAGAATCAATAATGCAATTTTTGTTAATGTTTCAAATTCTGGAACATTTAGGTTTTTTTTTTTTTTTCCGTATTTTAGGGAAGGGTCTACAGGGCGCTCAGGGTTTCACTACTACATCAGACTCATAGTGATCTGTCTGTTTACAGCCTACCAAGAGCTAGGATTGCAGGCACGTGCCACTATGCCCAGTCTCCATTGCCATCTCAGTGTGCCCTGGGGACAGAGCCAGCATAGCAGGCCTGGGGACCCCAGGCCCCTATGCCTGCTTGCAGGCGCTTTAATCTGCTAGGGTGGCCCTAGATTTTTGGATTAGGGATGCTCAAATAGTAAAGTCTATGCAAATATTCCAAAATCTGACAAATGTCAAAATCTGAAACATTTCAACACTTCAGGTGAGACAATCTGTAACAAGGAAGAAATCTGATATCTAGCTCATAAAGACCCTAACTTTAAGATTCCTTTCTTGTTGCACACAAGATACAGACATCGTGAGATGAACTGCTATCTAAAGCACATTTCCCAGGAGCCAGAGAGATATCTCAGTAGAGTAAGTGCTTGCCTGGCAAGTGCAAGGTTCAACCCCTGGTACCACACTCACACCCACACCAAAAAAGCTTAAAGCACATTTCCTTATTGTGCATGTTTCAGGCAACAGAGGGGCAAAATGGTTCTAAATTATGTAAGAGGTGAAACATGTATTTTGTAAATATTTAAAAAATTAAGCATTTAAAAAAAATCAACACAGAGAAATCTAGTATCACAGGTCTGAAGCTTCATTAACACTGTTGGACAATCATTTTTTCTCTCTTCACCACCCAAATGTATTAAAATCGAGTTAGACTTATTCAATGCATTTCTTCAACACACAGAACTATTCAGCTGTGAAAAAGTCTCCTCGAGGAGGTACCAATGCCACCCTCCACCTCATCACAGGAATCCTTGAAAAATGAGCTTCTGAAAAGGCCACACTAGATGTCTTCAAGGCAATCAACCAAGGAACTTCTTAAACCCACTATACCACTTCCAACTATCCTTGGTGGTGGGCAAGTTGAACCCATCCCATTACATAATATACCTTTCTTTTTGCAGTACTAGGGATTAAACTCAACAGTATCTTTGCACTAAGCTACATTCCCTAGCCTCAAATTAATTAATTCTGACACAGGGTCTAATTAAATCACTAAGCTGCCCAGCCTGGGCTTGAACTTGCAATCCTCTTGTTTCAGGCACCCAAGTCGCTACAATTACAAGCTTAAACCACAGTGATCAGCTCACTGTGTACATTTTGAAAGTTTGTCTTATCATTAGACTTCACCCAACTGTTTGACTTCACAAAAACTTTCACCATGTTTTGTTATTGTTGAATGATACAGGGTACTTAACAGATTATGTGTAATAGTGATATTAATGAGTCTAAAAAGTTACAGTAAACAGGTCATGTTGACATGTGAGGATAAAAACCATTTTCTACATCTGAAAGAATCTTTATACAAAATTATTATCATCAATTAAATGTTCTTTAGAATGCTTTATTAACTGATCTTTATTCTATTATAAAATGCAGAAGTTCCTACAGTAAGGATTTCACGACTCATATCACTCAAGAAAACTTGGCATTTAGAATATAACACAAGCCACTGTCCTAATTTAAATCTCATAGTTCAGATTTTTAAAAAGTGGGAACACACACACACACACACACACACACACACACACACACACACACACCCACCCTAGCTGATATAATTCTAAAGTAGAAAACTTAGTACTCTGGAGAAATGACATTAGCATTTTAGAAAAACTAAAATAAAATTTAAGTTAACCAAATCACTGTTGAATAAATTTTTTCTCAATACCAATGTGCTACAGAGAATATCTGATTTATGAGATCCACTACGCCAGTATGAATCAATTAATTTCTCCTTACAAAAATAAGATTGCTTCTTAAAATTAAAAAAGATGCTTACTTGCTGTGACAGTGCAATAGTAAGTCAATAATGAATGTCTGCCAAGCCTTTTCTTTACTGAGAGTGTCTAAGGCTGTTGGAATCAAAGCAAAACACAATGTCATCACTTCTAATGCTTCACAGCAGACTTGTTCATCTTCCAAGTCCGGTTCATTGCCTGCATTGGTCTGTAAAATGGTAATTGCAAACATATTAACAAGAAAGGCATTTAAGAAAAACATATCAGGTAACTTCAAAGTTAGTGCAAACCATACGGCTTCAGTTTCTTTACCTGCAAATCTTGAGGTCGCTCTGAAATAGTGTGAAAAAAACTCTAATAGAAAATGAAGTCTAACTTCAGGATTGTGCTATGTTCCAAAGGGGTGAAAGAACACACTGAGCATACTATCTACACTTCATTCTGCTTCAGGCTCCTACATACTTGTTTTTCCTCATTTTTAATTTTACTTTAAAGAATAAAATCAAATAGAAACAAAGACAGAAACAGAGTAACAATACATATGGTACAGAATTTTAAAACAAGAATAAAAATTTAGCAATAGTTCTCATATTACATATTTTCATCATCAAATCTGTTTTTCGTATACAAGACTGGTCAAGTAATTACACATTAATGCTTACTTTCAATAAACCTCATTTCTTTCTTATCCTTTCCTACTTTAAAAAATTTTATTTTAAAGAGAGTGTAATAACTAGTAAGACATTAGAAACAGTACACATGTACAACAGCAAGGTGAGAGTTATTTCAACTGTGGGTTTTTTTTTGTGTGTTTTAGTAAGGGCCTACACCTACAGGGTCCTTAGACTGGACTCACAGCGATCTGCCTGTGTTCAGCCTCCTAAGAGCTGGGATTACAGGCAAGGGCCACCAAGCCCAGTCTCAATCACCCTGCATGCCCTGGGGGTGGGGCTGGCACTACAAGCCAGGGATTGAACCTGAGCCATTGCATATGCCTAAGCAGGCACTTTAATCAGCTGAGCTATTTGGTCGGCCTTCTCAACCATGGTTTTTGTATTGCTCCTAGAACTGATTGTGCCACTGGAGCTTCCCTAGATTTCCTGAATACGTACTTTTTTTTTTTTTTGTGAGAATAGATTTATCGAGGGAAAGAAAGCTCCTGTCCGAGAGGGACAGGAGGGGGGCCCGAGTGGGTAGTTCCCCCTGAATACGTACTTCTGTAGCAACCACCACTCCTTTCTCAAGAACATCTCTGAACCAGGTATGGTGGTGCACACTTGTATTTCCAGCACTTGGGAGGTTGAAGCAAGAGGATGGAGCCACCCTGGGGTATAGGACGGGTTCAAGCCCGTCTGTGGCGAAGTTTTTCTTTTTTTTTTTTTTTTTTTGCGGAAACAGGGAATGAACTCAGGCTCTTGTGCTTGCCAGGCAAGCACTTATTCCACTGAGCCATCTCCCTGGCCCCGTTCAAGCCAGTCTGAACTATACTGTAAAACACTCAGAAAAAAATCTCAAAATGAACCACTCTAGTACCTAGTATCAATCTAGAGTTAGCACTTTTGACTAATTCCATTATCTAACTTGTCTACTAGATCAATTTTACTCCCTTGGACAGTTGTTCAAGAAGGTTTTGAAAGATTTATAAAAATTAAACTAGGCCAATGTGACTTTATTCATTAAAAAAGGAGTAGCTACAATAGCACATGTCTTAAAGAACCAAGAAAATTATTTGCTGAGACCACGCCAGACAGATACTGTGGGATACCAGTATAGTAATGAGGCAAAGGAGGGCTATGTTGCTTGTAAAAGGGAAGTTTTGCCAAAATAAGAGGTCCCTACACCTCAATTTCTCCTAAATAAAAAGCAGTCTCTTCTTATTAGGGACAGATACAGTAAAGGTAAAGTAAGGACAGATATAGTAATGACAGTAAAAGGAAAGGTCAAGCAGTTTTTTTTTCTGTATATAATCTGCTTATTTTATTACCTAACTGGCTGATATTTTATTCTACTTTTAAATTCTTTAGGAGAATAAAAATAATTAAAACATCATTTTATTAAAATCAACAGTCAGCTAAACCATAATTTACATAGGAATAAAGGACAAGAGAAAATAGAAGAAAGCAAATTCAATGTGACAACTATCTGACCCCAGTGAAAAACAGAAAAGCTTCATTTAAAAAGCACCCTCAAATACAAAGGAAGGACCATTTTGTATTTGTATACACAGGTTAGGACAGATATACAGCTACTTTCACTTAATTCAATGAGAAGATCTGTACTAATAGTGTTTGGAGAGGATATCCTGTTTAGCCACTAAGAGGATAACAATGTACAACAGATTGGTCAAAAAAAAAAAATAAAAATAAAAATAGCCTCAAACAGGGCATGGTGGTGTGTAACTATAATCCCAGTGCTTTGCTGAGGCAGGAGGACAGCTGTGAGTTTGAGGTTAGCCTGAACTACACAGTAAGACCCTGTCTCTCCACATAACCAAAAGCCTCACAGAAGGATTAAGTATTTTGTTTTGAAAGTAAAACAAAAAAAAAATTACTTTGTTTCTATTTTTTGAGACAGGGTCTTGCTATGTAGCCCAAGCTGGTCTTGAACTCATGATGATCCTCTTGTCTGTCTCCTGAGTGCTGGGATTACAGGCTTGTATTACATGTCTGGCTCAAAGTAAAATTTTAGACAGGTATCATATGGAAGCCTGAAATTCCAGCACTTGAGATGCCAAAGAAGGAGGATCACTGCAAATTTGAGGCCAGCCTGGGCTACAGAGCGATTCAAGATCTGCTTGAACTACACAGTGAGGCCCTATCTCAAAAACAAACAAACAAAAAAATGCTGGATGTGGTGGCACATGCCTGTAATCTTGAGTTCCAGACCAGGCTGGGCTGCAAAGTAAGCTCAAAACCAACCTGAACTGCAGATTGAGATCCTGTCTCAAAAAGATAGTTACTCCACCCCTCCCAAATCAAAGTAAAAGTGTATTACATTCTGAAGTACAAGTATGGCTAATAGTTATGTTTCAACCATTAAGATGCAAGCGGTTGGATTTTTAAAAACAGTAAGCGTATTTAGTCATATAACACAAGTAACATTTGTTTAAAAGAAATACATTTCTGTTGTAATTCTTACCTTCTCATAAATTTTAGTGATCTCTTCATTTGGGCTAAAAACTAGCTGTAATGACCCACATCCTGATGCCCAGATAATTTTCTGTATGGCTCTAATCACACAAATTTCAGGCATATATCTTGAAGCCTGCAAGATAATAAGTAATTAAAAAAGTTGATAGAATATTAGCATAGAATAATGACTAGAAAATTAGAATATTTCTTGTAAAAGAAAAAAAAGCACCTGTCTTTCAGGTTCTCAAGTTGCCTCTGTTCCCCCCTCCTTTTTGTGCTTAAACAGCAGTACCACATAGTATTCCTCCAAGTGAGTGAGTACCCATCCATGCACTACTTTAATCAGACTCTTAGGCCTACAAAAACAGCCATCCCACTTTTTGTTGCCTACTCAAGAACAATGAAATTCTCTGACCACACATGCACATATAGTGTTCACAGTAGCTTTATACACAGCCCAAAGTAGAAATAATCCAAGTGTATAGAGATGAATAAAATGTGAAATATTCATAATAGGAAACTAGCAATAAAATGAAAGGATTCCCAACATAGGCAATTCTGTAGGTCATTATTCTTAGTGAAAGAAGCCAGACACAAAAAAAAAAACCCCGACAGCATGATTCATTTGTATAAAATTCTAGAAAATGCAAATTCCTCTACAAGAGCAACAATATCTGGTTACCTGGGACTGGAGTTGGAAGCAAGAATAGACATCAATGGGACATAAGAAAAATGTGAGAAATATTCTGCCACTTATCATTGTATGTACTAAAATCCTGAGTTTGAGTCACAGGATTATTCTCACACACAAAATTTTGTGCAGTGATTTCACATGTGTTTGGTTGGTTAGTACTCACTGAACTATGTATTTCTGATGACGGATATTGATTATATGTGCAGTTGATTTAAAAAGTACCAATGCTAATAAACTGATATGAAGGTCAAGTTGAGTTAGTAGAATGAGTTGAGTCAAATAAAATTAAACTACCCTTGTAATAAATTTTACAATATACCTTTTTATAGTTTTTTTGAGATAGGGTCTTGCTATGCAGTTCAGGCTGACCTTGAAATCATGGTAATTCTCTAGTCTCAGTTTCCCAAATGGAGGGATTACAGGTATACACCACCACACATAGTTTATAACACTTGTACATAAAACCCACAAAATCTTTGCAAAACTAACCTCATCAGATATCTGCTGAGCAAGACGAACTGACACATTTCTAAGCATGCATTCAGATGACGGGTTAGGAATGCTCTGAAGGGCACTTTGTAGCACCACAGCTTGATCATGAGTAACTTGATTGACCTAGAAAAGGTTAACCATTTTATATTAGCAGATACCTTGCACAGTGGAGTGCCACATGTCTTTCACAAGCCTCTGTTCTAGATCAATTCAACTTGTGCCTCTGCCTCTGGTCTCAGCTTAACTTGCAGGGGGTGATTGAGAAACTGAATAGGCTGGGTTCAATTTTACCTAAAAACTGACTAAACTACCACACATCTTTTATACATATAACCCTAAGCAGACCCTGCTTGTATTTCCTATAAAGTTCTTCTTTGAAAAGAAAAAAAACAGGGCTAACATATGAAAGATAATGGTGCTTTTATTTAATACTACAATTAAGTTTTTAAGTTAATGAGAAACAAGATTAACTTAAGATATTCCAATACTAGTCTTATGTTTAGCTCCCTACTGACTGAGCTCCTTCTGATCGGAGGCCATTATCTACCTTGCCACCCATAGGGGCACACTTGCTAATAACAGAGGAAAGATAAACAGGAACGCCCATGATTATTTTCTGTGTACTTCACTAAGTGCCTGTGTCAGGATCCTGAATAGAATCTGTTTTTATCCTAACAAGAAATCATGTTTTTAAATCTAATACAAAAACTACTTTTTAAAATCCCAACAAAATGGACCCTCAATTTAAAAAAACAAGCAATATAAAACTAGTCACTTTTACATACACCCTACTATCCCCAGAGCCTTTACACTGAGCTATGTCCCTAGCCTTTCTAAAATATTAAAAAAATTGTTTTTCAGTTTTTGTTTTTTTTTTTTTGAGACAGGGGCTAGCCATGTAGTTCAGGCTAACCTGGACTATGTAGGCCAGACTGGCCTTAAACTTGTAGTGATCTTCTTGTGTCAGGGTGCCCAGTGCTTGGATTATAGGCATGTGCCACTACACCTGGCTAAACATTTTGGACTTTGAGACAAGTTTTCCAGAATAGGTTTGAATTCACAATACTTCTGGTTCAGCCTCCTCTCCTAAGTAGCTAGGATTACTGGGCCTTTAGTGTTTAACTACTCTCATTTCAATAAAATTCACTTTCTGACAGCAGATCCATCTCAAGAATGTCCCCAGGCAAATCCTGCATTTAAGTTTATCTGTAAATATTTCAGCAATTATTCCAGCTAAGACCCAAGTCATTTCTAAAGGGGAAAATCTGCCATCCCTGAAAATTTCATCTTCTATCAGCAACTTATCAAGACTACCACTTATGATACATATTAAAGAACTAGAATTTTAGAATTAAATGCATAGATTAACTTCTCATAACTAGGACACACAATCTAGCATATACATATTGAGAACTTTTAGAGTTGTAGATCAAGGGCTTATCACATGGCAAAGATAGAACTGAAGGATAAGTCAAACATCAATATGGAAAGGGAAGCTACCAATAAATTTAACTATAACTCTTCTTCTTTTTCTTGGGGCAGGGGAAGGCACTTACTTGTAGTTCAGGCTAGACTAGAACTCACAGCAAACCTGCCTCAGCCTCCCAAGTGCTGGGATTATAGGCATTCGCTACCATTTGCAGCATTTTTACTTTTAATAGAGGAAAACTAAAACAAGGCAGCCAACTAGAAAGGCTCTTTCAACATTTTGAGCCAACCTTGAACTCTACACTCAGATGCTGAGAAATTTAGTCTTAAAAATTACTATATATTGGTGTAAAAAGATTGTTTGAAAATGTGCATTACCGATGTCATGAGATTCACGCCTTCTACACCAGGCTGACAAGCTTCTGCCACAGCCCGAACATGGCCATACCCAATGGCAGTTAGTAACAGTTTGGCTATTTTAAGAGCATTGAGGTAGGCACCCCTTCGAGTTTCCATATCTGCATTTGGTAGGAAGTTATTTCTGGTTAGCATACTCAGAACAAGGGGTAGGCCACCACTTTTCAAGAAGTGAAACTGAAAATCAGAGGAATCATCAGCAAGAGGTGCACCAGCAGGCATTAACAAGGCATAGACTACCTGGAAAAAAAAGGAAGGAAGAAAGTGTTGTATTAAAAGATCTTTAAAAATAATGTATTTAAAAAATAATAATAAAAATAATGTATTTTTTGTTTTGTTTTTGAGACAGGGTGTCATGTAGTTCAGGCTGGCCTTGAACTCACTATGTAGCCCAGGCTGGCTTCAAACTCATGGCAATTCCTGCCTCAGCCTCCTCAAGTGCTGGGATTACAAGCCTGTGCCAACATATCCAAAAGTAATGTAATAATTTTTAGTATTCCTAGCATCACCATAAGAAATTCTCAACCATTTCAAAACCATCTCATTACAATTTTATCCATGTTCTTCACATTAACACTATTTAAAAGGTCAAATTTTTAAAACATGGAATAAACTCAAAAGGCAAAAAACCAACCTCTGTTAGGTATAGCACTTGTGAGGCAGAAGGACCAAAGAAAAGTGAATCAAGAGATGGGCTAAGGCTGCTCTCTCCAAGTTTGGCGTGGTCTAAACAAATAGCTCTTAATTTCTCTATTGTTGTGCTATCTATAAGAGAGAGAGAAAAGGTGAGAAACAAAACAATTCATTTTTTAACAATATTCTACTTCTGATTTTTAAAGACTATTTTGAAAGGAACAGTGAGTGCTTATATTGTTTGATCAATTTTGTAGGCCTATATCTAGTAATCTGAGCAAGTACTTTGAAGATAATAATATGCAACCATTGTTAACTTCCTGTAATCTTGTTTTGAAATTCTGTTAAGACTTTTATTTTTTCCCCTTGGAAAAAAAGAAATGGAATAACAATTTGGGTTCTAAGCTTAAATTTTATAAGATACAATCAGACCTGGATTGATTTTAAAAAAAAGGAAAACAAACCACCAGGGCCTCCTAATCAGTCAGCCTAAGTATAAAGGGAGCAACTAGTTTCCCACATACAGGCCTCCTGTCAACACGCAATCTCTACCACTGAACGAAATATAACACCAACTTGTTCTCATTGAAAGGAACAACAAAAAAAAAAAGTAAGTTCTTACATTCAACTTCTTCATTGTTTGACCCTATGACACTGTATTAATTAATTAGCCTGCTTCACTGGGATTGGTGCCCAAGAAAATGAACCCTCAAAATCAAACATAAAGGCTGGCACAAGCACCTGCCTAGCAAGAGCAAGGTCCTGAGTTTGATTGCCGGTGCTTTTTCTGGTATCAAGGACTGAAAAATGGCTGCATATCTACTCCCTTTCCCCCCCCCTTAGGACAGTTTTATAGGCCTGGAAACAAAGGTCACATTTTATAAAATATTAAAATTCTATAATAAAGTACTTGTAAATATCTTCATGGTAGTAATTGTCATGTCCATCAGTTTTACTGGTGATTAAAATGAGTAATTTTGCCAGTTTAATTCCTCTTACCTGACATTTAGACAACCCTACTTTTTTATACTAAATATCTTAGTAGCTAAATCTTTTGTAATTATCTTAATCATGAAAATCCAGCAAGCACAAAAAACTAGGACCTAAAAAGTCCAATCTTGACATACATTGAGCCAACTTACTCAAAGAAACTAATTCCTGTATCTGAATGTAATTTTTGCTTAATTTCAAAATGTTCTGAGGTGGAGGCACTAAAAAGGTGCAGAAGAAAAGAAACAAGCTTAAGAAAAGGCAGCAGTGAATTCTAAACAAATCATTTAATAGTGTTGGGATACAGTTCATTCACTTCATAAGTCCAAACCAAATGTCACTAAACATGTTAAGTCCATTTCAGTTAAATCAATCATTTAAAACAAAAAAAATACAAATATTATTATGGTGCTTGTATCTGCACATAAATGATTTTAGGCCCTTAATTATATTTATGCTCATTTTTCTGTAAAATATAAAAGAGAAAAATTTAAACCTCCCAGAATCCTACCATCCAGGGATAATTATGTTTGGCTATATCTGTAGTCTTGTAGCTCACTGTTTCATAAAGGAATATGGACCTCACTTAGTACTGAGCAAAAGTCTATTTCCCAGTTCCACATAGAAAAGGACAAAGTAGATTTTAAGACTAGGGTAGGTTATATACACATATGCACAAACACTAAATGATTGTTCAAATGTCACACAGCTACTTTACCACAGCCCGAAACAAAATCTATAACCACTTCCAAGCTGGGAGTGGTGGCGCATGCCTGTAATAGCAGCACTTGGGAGGCTGAGGCAGGAGGATTGTTGAGAGTTCGAGATCAGCCTGAGCTACAAAGTGAACTTAAAGGCCAGCCTGAGCTGCATAGTGAGACCCTGTCTCAAAAAGACAAAAAAAAAAATCTATAACCACTTCCTTTTCTTAATAGCTCCTGCTTCTCTTTTTCTGAGGCAGGCTTCTTGCTATGTTGCCTGGGCTAAGCTCTCAGGGCTCAAGCAATCCTCCTGGAAGCCAGGCATGGTGGCATAGGCCTGTAATCCTACTACTCAGGAGACTGAGGCAAGAGAATCAACACTGAGTTCCAAGGCCAACCTGGGCTACATAAGTTGAGTTCAAAGCCTGCCTATATTACATAGTGAAATGCTGTGTCAAAAATTAAAAAAATAGAGGCTGGGGAGATAGCTCAATGGAATAAGCACTTCCCTAGCAAATGCAAGGGCCAGAGTTCAATTCCTGGTTCCGCAGTAAATAAATAAATGAATAAGTAAAAAATTCCCACAAAAAATGAGGAACAATTGCGAAGTACAATGTAATTAGCATAGTGCAGAAGGTGTGTTCATTTGTGATTTTTTCCTAGGCAATTAGAACCACAATACCAGAGAAAGAACTTTTAAGAACAAGGAAACTAGGCAAACAAAAACACCAAACTCATGATAGTGGTGCAGGTAGAAACCCATTTAACTAGTTTAAAGGAAAATATACAGTGAGCACCTGTAGCATCCTAGTATGCTCCCAGACTTCATGACTTTTGGCAGATTTTAGTTCTATGGTGCCCATGAGCTGCTTAATGGCAGCTCATCTGCCTCAGAGCTGCACTTCCTTCTGTATTACATCAGGACCATCAAATTAGCCATTTCTTTCCTGGTAGTTTTTTTTTTTTTTTTCCTGGTGGTTTTTAAAATTTTCTTCTAGGATACCTTTAGTCACACTGTTTCAGAAGATACTAATTACTAGTCTTATTAGTCCTCTGTTTTAAGATTTCTTGTAGAAGTGGAGAGGAACATCCTAAGCAGTGAGTTAGAGATCTTGCAGGGGGAGGAGTCTGTGTAAGAGGATGCCTCAGCATAGATTCAACTTAAGCAGAATAAAGATAATATCTATAGACTGAGTGAGAGCCACAGTCCTGTACAGAGAAGGATAGTGTTGGTAGTGAATTATTACACAGGATCAACTAAACATAAAAATGTTAAAGGATAATGGTACCCAAGATTTGGTGTGAGCTTAGGTTTTTTTTAGGAATTCCAAATTATACACACATATATAATATATGCAAGGTTCCTTGGAGAAATGGCCAACTCTAGGACTGGGACATAGGGGAGTATCAGTGGTCAGCTTAGAACAACTTGAGCCAAAAGGCAGGTGTGTGTGTTCATAGACAGATAACATGTAAAAGTGACACAAATCAACTTTTGTTGATTTGAAAGGGTGACTAAGAGATAAGCTAAGCTAAATAAGTGATGGTAACCAATTGTACCTCTGCACAACACTTAATTACAAGGGAAAAGAGTAAATTTATAGAGGAGAAGTAAAAAAACTCAAGTGATCATAGAAACCACGAGCAATGGGTAAAACTGAAATCATGCACCATCTGACTGGATACACTGAGAAGAACAGGGCATCACTTCTGTGTGATTTTTATCATGGCTGAACAACCTGTATTTGATCATGACATAACCAACCCCAAAATTACCTAACCTGTAATCTTAGTAACAGTTTTGAGGTCATGAAAGTCGAAGACAAAATGAGGAACTATCCCAAAAGAAAACTAAAAAACTATGTCAGCTAAGTGTAATGTATGACTGATTTAGCTTTCTGTGACAGGGTCTTGCTGTGTAGTTTAGGCCGGCCTTGAACTCATAATTCAGCCCACACTGGTCTCAAACTCACAGTGAACCTCTGACCTCGGTCACATGAGTGCTAGGAATGCAAATGTGTGTCACCACACCTGGCAGTAATGTATGATTTTTGAACTTCTGGGGAGATGGCTCAATAGAATAAGCACTTCTCTGGCAAGGGAATCCCTGGTTCTGCCAAAAAAAAAAAAAAAAAAAAAAAATTCCACTCTAGGGCTGGCCAAATAGTTCAGTGGATTAAAGTGCAGGGGCTAGGGGTTTGATCCCTGAGCCTGTTGTGCTGGCCCCAGCCCCTGGGGCTTGCTGAGATGGCAATTCAGACTGGACGTGGTGGTGTCAGCCTATAATCCCAGCTCTTGGGAGGCTGTAAACAGGCAAATCACTGTGAGTCTAATCTAGTCTTGTGAGACCCTGAACACCCTGTAGACCCTTCCCTAAAATACAAAGCAAAACAAAACAAAAGTGAAAAAGGAGCTCCATGTTTCAGAATGGTGGCAGCGGTCACACCAGATTCCAGAATGGTGCCAGCATGGGAGAAATTATTCCTCAGAATCAGGGTCAGAGTAGGTACTCAGCCATCCAGGCATTTGATCCCTATAGCCTAGAGAGAGGAAAACCTGGCTACTGCTCCAGCTGGCAGCAAACCTTGGCATCATCCATGTGACACTGGTTTTAGGCGCATTTAGAATGCAGGAGTTCTGAAGTTAAGGCTTCTACCTCGCTTTTAGAAGGCCTGGGGGGCCAAGCACTGTGCCCTCGAGAGGATAGTGTGTGAAGCTGTGAGAGAAAAGCCTATTCAGTGGAAGCCCCAGAAGTTTGGAAAAGCCAGTAATGTCAATCATTTAAGGGAAACTGCAAGGGAGCAAAGCTGGCCTGAGAAAGAAGCCATGGGAGCTACAACCACCAGAAGTGCCATAGGGGTGGAGCCACATGGAGCTCACAACTTTTCACAGATTGTTTCAGATGTCCCACGTGGAACTGCAGGACTTAATGTTTGCCCTGCTGGATTTTAGACTTTGTTGGTCCCAATGCTTGGTATCCTGCTGTGTGTACCTTTTGGAATAGTAATGTTTATCTTGTGCCTTTGAATGTTGCAAGTGCTTTACTTTTCTTTTATACAGGGGCTCACAGTTGAGAGTTTGCCTTGGATCTTGGAGGAGACTTGGGACTTGGACTTTTTCAGCAATGTTGAAACTGTTGAGATTTTGGAAACTCTTAAGAGATTGACTACAATGGCTTTTGCATAAAGGGATGAGCCTTTTTGGAGGTCAAGGGCAGAATGTTATGGTTTGTGTATAGGTGCCCTACCCCAAAGCCTCATGAAGTCTTGGGGCAGCTTGTAGAGTTTGCTATTGATACTGTGGTTGTGGATGCTGTACCTGTCCTCGTGCAGGTAATTTGTGTTTCAATGTAAGGACACAGCAGCTGCTTGAGCTGCTGCTACTCCTTTTGTGTTCTTGCTCTTTGCCAATGAAAGTTTGCTCTCTGCTATGTGTGCCACTCTGCCTTGGAGTCAGCTGAATATGGACTGAAACCTCTAGTAACTGTGAGCTAAACTTTCCTTCCTTCAAAAAAAAGAAAAATATTTTCCACTCTACAGAAGATTCAGACTCTTATATAGTATCTACTGATATTAGAACTTGCTACTTTAGCTGCAGTCTGGTTAGACAAATATTCTTGTTGGTAGGGAATACATAATAAAGTATTTATTTTTTAATTAATTTATTTATGTATTTAGTACAGGGTCTTATTACACAGATCAGACTCATAGTGATCCTATTTTCAGCCTCCCAAATGCTGGGATTACAAGCACTCACCACCACATTCAGTCTCAGTCACTGTCTTAGTGTGCCTGAGGGGGCAGGGCATGACACTGAACCCAGGTCACTGAGCCTGCCTAAGCAAGTGTTTCCACTGTCTGGCCCCATAGTAAAGTATTTGAAGGATAGAGCAAACTAGAATGTTCCCGCTACCAAATTTTTTTTTGCTTTTTTTAAAATTAGAAGCTATAGTTCAGTTCTTCCTATACAAGCCCTGTTTAGTGCCTAATTTCATAGAACATTAAGCTTTAAAGCAACACATTTTCTAGATAAAAAAAAATATGCCAAGTGAAAAAAAATTCTATTAAAAAATCACTGGAAGACCTAAGAATCACTGCAAAGGTGAAATAAAGTTAATGAGAGAAAGGAAAAAGCAAATCAGACCTAGAAGATTTAACACAGAACTCAAAACATTTGAAAGGTATACAAAAAAGCAAAATGCAGACAAAGGACTCCAGCCCCCAATACAAATCTCATAAATGAGTCCCATTTACTTACTGTAACAAAGGAGACCTAACTTCAACAAGACATCACTGTGAGCTTTCAAAACTGAAGGATAATCAAAACTTCTAGAAATAAGTATCACAAAGGAATAGATAGAAATCTTTTATTTTCTACCAGTAACACCATAAGCTAGGAGAAATAAATTTTCAACCTAAAATTCTATATGCAAACTACAACTCAAATGTGAGTGAGGGTTTGGCTGTTTCAAGAAGTTATGTCTCAGAGTAATAATACCTTCCATACAAGCTTTCTACCTACTGCAAAGCATACTTGAGCAAAGTAACATAGCACCTCAAGAATGCCCAAAACATTCACCAATAAGCAGAGATGATACAGAAAACTTATAAAAAGCTCTCAAATGAGAGCTGTGTGGTAAACAAAACAAAACAGGAGAGAAAGAGTTCTGGGATAACAATGGAGTTAATGGATTAGAAAATGTACAAAATAAGCAACCACTGAAGAACAGCAGCCATGGCCCTCCACTATCCCATGGCCACGGGCCTCAACATGGGCCACAAGGAGACTAAGAATGTGAGCAAACTGAGGCACACCCGCTGTGGCAGATGCCTCACCAAACACACCCAGTTGGAGTGGAACCAAGAAGCTGCTCAAAGTCTCCAAGGACAAACACACCCTCAACTTTATCAAGAAAAGGGTTGGGACACACATCCATGCCATGGGGAAGGCAGCTGCAAGGACTGAGCCCCTCTGGAATAAAGCTTTGCAAAAAGAAAAAGGGGGGGGATAAAGCAAGCAAGCAAGCACAAAATAATGGAAAATTTCTTTCAGATGGTACTAAAAGTATGTGGGAACAATAAAGCTAGGTATATAGAAAATCAAGAAAATAAAAAGGAGAAATTATTATTTTAGGATAAAAATTATTAGTAATCTAGAGAATTACTTTTCAGTCTTTAAAATGTAAACATTAAATACATATTTAAGCAAATGTTAGGAGGATGCAGGAATGGGTATTTTCACTTACATAGTGGAAAAGCAGTATAATCTAAAAGTGACAAACAGCTATTTACAATCATATAATATCTGTAAATACATATGCAAGAATAAAAGCTAAATTTTAAAGAGGTTGTTTCTCAAGCATAAAAATATGCTGCAGCTCACACATGATCCAAATCAAGAGGCATAGGCAAGTATTTTCTGTAAAGGGCCATAGAGTAAGTATTTTAGATTTGTGGACTACACAGTCTCTGCCACAGCTATTAAGCTCTAGTGTGACAACACAGAAGCTATACACAATACATAACTGGCTTGATACCAGTAAAACTTTGATTAGACATTAAAACTTGCATTTCTGTAATTTTCATGTGCCACAAAATAGTGTTGCCTTTTAGAATGTCTTTTTTTTCCTACCACTTAATTTAGAAACCATCCTTAAGTGTTGGGTATGGGCAGTGTAGAAAATAAATGCTGAGCTGGACTTGGACTATGGGGTTGTAGGTGCCAATCCTTATATGGCTTATTTAGAAAAAGAATTTGACAACATATTCCTTTATCATGAGCATGTAAAAAGTCTTACCTGGTGGCATAAGTTTCATAAGCACTCTCGCTCCATCTCTAAGAGGAGGCATATTTAGGCTGCTACCTAAGTCTGCAACTTGCCAAAGGAAAGAGATGTATCTGGGATGCAGTGACATGATCTAGAATACAAAATATACACAATGATCACCTGTAAATTAACACAAAAATTGTCCCAAAAATTAATTTGTTACCTTCCAAACTAAGTCCTTCATGATGCAGACTGAACACTTCATTGGAGACAATACCAGTTACCACTTTGTGACAGTTTGTACCATTCTATTAAACTATTTGTCTCACAATTTACACTCCAGATATATAAAAAGCAGTGATGGGGGCCAGGGACATAGCTCGGCAGTCTAAGCACATGCCTGGCAAGTGCAAGGACCTGGGTTCAGTCCCTGGTACTGCATGTTGTGCCAGTTCAGTGCTGAGTCAGTCACTAAAACTGGGGCATGGTGGTACATGCCTATAATCCAGCACTGGGGAGGCTAAGATAGAAGGATCACTGTAAGTTTGAGCTGCACAGTGAGACCAAATAAAGAAAGAAAGATAGGTAGTTATGTAGGTTGATAGATTAAAAGAGCAGCAATGGCTGCTACTAAGTTCCCAATATGACTAGCATAGAAAGCTCAATCCTTCTGATGCTAGACGGGCTCATATAGCCATTAAAATTTTGTGGGTAAGGGCCAGAAGAGAGAGCAAGAAAAGGAGTCATAGATTTGTTGGACACAAACTATCTTTCTGACAAATCTCAGAAAGATTTCAGATCCTTCCCAACATAAGTAAGTTTTTATTTTGCTTTTTAGAGATAGGTTCTGACTACAACATCCCAGCTGGCCTTGAACTTGTGATCATGCTGCCTCACTTCTATAATGCTAAGATTATAGGTGTGTGCCACCACACTTAACCTACATCAGTGTTAAAGGAAGAATCTATTGTATGATACAAATAAAATGTTACTTTTCTAAATTGATATACTCAAGAAAAAGAAATGGCTATACTCAAATGTTATAAATTAAGCTCTAATACATTCTATATAAACATAGGTATATTGTATCTATAGGAAAATGTTTTAAGTTTACAATCATCTTTCAAAGGAATCCATCCTGAAGGTAGGTGATTCTTAATACTAAAGCCCCTATAATAATTGAATGCCAATAGAATAACCATCTCTGATAGGACTAAAAAAAGGAGGGGATACAAAGGAAGGACCATTTTGTATTTGCATATACAGAACAGTTAGGACAAATATGCAGCTACTTTCGTGTAATTCTATAAGAAAGATTTGCATTAATAGGGTTTGGATACGATATCCTGTCTGCTTCTTCAATGTAAAAAGTATTAATTATTGAAACTACTATAAATCAGCTCTTTAAAAAAAAAAGATAGGTATTCTCTTAATTCAATGAATAGAGGGATCTGCTCTAATCATGTTTGTAAATAGAATATCATGTCTGCACTTTGTACAACAAATAACCACTAAGAAAACAAAATGCAATGTATTAATAAATCTGTTGTACTAATCTGATTTGAAAATGTCTTACTGCTATTTGTTCTTCAATAATATTATTGAGAAAAAAAATCATCACATTTAGTATTAAAAAATAAACTTTTTTATTCTCAAAGATCTTAGCATAATGCCTTACATACAGATGTTCACAATAGAATCTACTTACTACTCCAGGTAAGCAGCTTTCCACTTCAGGATTGGGACCATCACTATAATGATTGCCATGGTTTCCAGGAGATCCAGTCGAGGAATCAGAAGAGCTATCAGGGCTTGAAGGCATATTGGAGCTGATCTGTGTAAGTTTGGCTGTAATTAGCTGAAAATGCCAGAGTACATTAGTATCAAAGTCAAGGAAAAATACATGAAACAAGACTTAGCACCTAATAACATACCAACAAAAACCTCCCCCAAATGCTACACTTCTCATAAATACATTTTAGAAGTACTGTTTCATATAACTGTCTAGAATTGTTTAATGCAACCACTAAGAGCTCTAAATCCTTTATTCTAATATACTGTGGGTGCCATGATGTCCATTAGTGGTATAATCCAAACACCTTACTTAATACATATCAGATAATAAGCACTTACTGATTAAGTGAAATATAGTCTCAAGTTTGTTTCTGTTAAAAAGTTTGATTCAATATACTTACCGATTTATCTTTTAGGTTCAATTGTCCAATCAGCTTTCTATCATCTCCAGGATCTATCAGCTCTCCACCCACAAAGAGCTCAATTTTTGTATGGGCTACATTGGCTTTAATGCGATTAAGAATACATCGTCGAACTGAACCAATTGTATCATTGGTATGAGACCACACTTCCAAATCATCTACCTGTCTGCCCTGGTTTGGAAATCGAACTATAAAAGAGAGGTGTTTACCGCGGAAAGCTCTGGTAGGAGGAAAAAGGAAAACATCAATTTAGCACTTTTAAATTTTGTTTCAAAGCTGGGAACTTAACATTGAGTATTTTTTATTAAACAAGAGGAATTAAATGAAAGATTTCATTTAACCCTGAAAGTTGAAATTGCTTTCAAAAACCGTATTATAAATAAGCTTCAGAAAAAATGATCACATTCTATTATCATTTTTATATCTATGATTATAAAGAACATGAATCTATTTATAGAAATTCAGAGATACAACATTTTGTTAGTTTTTGTGCCACACAAGCCTAACTCAGTAGACTATTTATAAATCTATTCTCAAAAATTCTTCAAGCCGGGCGTGGTGGCGCATGCCTGTAATCCCACCACTAGGGAGGCTGAGGCAGGAGGATTGTTGTGAGTTTGAGACCAGCCTGAGCTACAAAGTGAGCTTAAGGCCAGCCTGAACTGCACAGACCCTGTCTCAAAAAGACAAAAAAAAAAATTCTTCAGAATTTTTTTTTTTTTGGCTGGCTCAGGAGTCCTTCAAGGCAGGTCTGGTATGGTTTGAAAATCTGGGGATCAAACCACAGAATCATGATTGCTTTATTTAATCAGTTACTTAGACAACTAGGCTAATGGGTGGGCCCCCCTGAAAAATTCTTAGTATCAAAATTCTTATCAGAATTATATCTATGACATTAAATTCTTTTAGGCAACATAGAAAATAGAAATCATAGAATCAATTATATAATTTCATTAACAGAACTTTTAAAAGAGTGAAAAACCTATGGTATTTTGCATAAACATCTCTAAATGATGTCATTTGAATTATTAAACAGTGTAAACTTCAGAGAAATGTTATTAGACCATTTGAAAGTATTTTTTACTATATTAGCTATCCACTCAAGCAGCTTTTAAGGATTCCAACAACAGTACTCTCTGATCTGTTACTATTAATACTGTGAATGAATGGCATCAAAATAAATACTTGAAAAATATCACTGTGATATTGAGCCATGTCAAAAGCAGAAAAAATTGGACTTAATGAGAATGACTTGCCAAAAAAACTAAAATTTTGATCATACCATACAAGAAGTCAATTATTAAAAAGAATCCATAAGATATAAATAGTAATTTTAGTGGGCAATATAGTAATATTTTAAAGAATGATTTATTCCTCACTGTTCTTGTATCTATATGGATCCACAATTTTAAAGCAAAATGAAATGGTCAGGAAAATACCAGATGATTAAGAATTTATACCAGTTGGGCTGGGGAGATAGCTCAGTAGCGTAAGTGCTTGCCTGGCAAGCGCAAGGTCCTGAGTTCAATCCCCAGTTCCACAAAAAACAAAACAAAAAAAAAAAAACAAAAAAAAAAAGAATTTATACCAGCTGATGAGTTATTCACAAACCTTGACATAGGTAGAATGGTTCTTTCTTCATGATAATCGCTGTCACATTCATTTATATATTCTCTTAAGACAGTTAATACTCGAACCATTCGGACAGCTTCTTGTCTTGCACAGTTAATACTGTCTTTGTCACCATCCAAAACACACAATGTGTCATAAGAAGCTTTTAAACGATCAAAGCAAGACTGAATGAAGTCTTCGTGTATCACCACCTAAATAGGTCAAATGAAGATAGTTCAAGTTGCTTTGAAATGCAAAAATATGTAATGCTAATCCCACCAGTAGCACAGTAATTCAATGATAGTTCCTAATTTTTTTTTGTATTTAGTACAGGGTCTAAATATAGGATCTCACTACATAGATCAGACTTGTAATGACCATCATGTTTTCAGCCTCCTAAGCGCTGGGATTACAGGCATGCACACTACCACACTCAGTCTCATTTGCTATCTCAGCACACCCTGGGGGCATGGCAAGGCTGGCACTGCACACTAAGGATCGAACCTGGTCCCTGCATCTGCCTAAGCAGGCACTTTAATTTGGTGAGCTACTGGTCAGTCCTCAATCAATAAGTCATATTTAAGCATAGTCTATATTGATGAAATATATCATGTTATATAAGTTTAAGGATTAACTCATCAGAATTGAACTCTAAAACATTAGGTGCTAGTATCAGAACATTCACATGTAATATATTGAAAATAAAGCAAGATTTATTTAGATATTTTATACAATTGAAATACAGATTAAATATATTACACACACCACTTCCTGTTATACTAAGGGTTGAACCTATGCTAGGAAGTGCTGTACTACTGAACTACTAGCCCTTTCATTAGCTTTTTGCATTTTTGAGACAGTCTTGCTAAATTTGTCCAGGGTGGCTTCAAACTTCAGACTCTGTGCCTCAGCCTCTCAACTAGCTAGGACTACAGGTGTAGGCCACCACACCTGGTATGTATAAATATATGTATGCGTGTATGTATGTATTTGGTACAGGGACTCACTATGCATCTTGGACTTGTAGTGATCTTCCTATCTCAGCCTCCCCAGATCTGGGATTATAGGTGTGCACCACCATGTCCAGCTTTGGTGGCTGGCACAGCACACCTGGGGTTCTGGGGCCAGCATGGCATGTAGTACTGGGGATTGAATCCAGGTCCTTGTGCTTGCCAGGCAGGCACTTATACCCCAGAGCTATCTCCCCAGTTGAAGTTTTAATGTGCACTGATCCTTACCTGATTGACCTGCAGCCTTGGGCCAAGGTTTGTATATATCTCTTTGAGGAGATCTATAGCTCTGCTGGCAATATCATCATTACTCTGAATCACCACCTAGGTTCAAAAAGATTAAATGTTAATCTCTTTAAGAAATGCTTCAGTTGGGGATTTATATTCAACCAGAATCCTTTAATTTTAATACACTATTCAATAACATAATTGTAACTTGACTTTGATAATCAAATAAAATTGAGAAAAATGGGAAAGAAAAAAACACAAAATATGTTTTCAAGAAAAATTTAAGAATGAAAGACATTTTACTAAGGGTAAGGTATGCCTTGATCAGTACTATTTAACATTGTATTTTACCACCCAAGGAGGAAATCAAATTAGCTTGAAGGGAATGAAAGACTTTATGAAATACACCTCAGCATAAAGGGCTATCTTATCTATCCCTAGTTCCTACACATTTTTATCATTCAGCTCATTACATCAGTGGCTTTCAAACTATGTTCAGAATTGTGGGACTCACAAGAAGTGTTTTAAGGCTAATCCCTGTAAGAGGAGGAGGGAAAAGTACCAAAGCTCTGGGACATGGAACAACAACAACAAAAGCTTCCTTTATTCATCAGGGCATTTTGGACTGAATAATTTTTGTGTATTTTTTTTTTTTTTTTTGGTGGAACTGGGGATTGAACTCAGACCCTTGTACTTGCGAGGGAAATACTTATACTACTGAGCCATCTCCCCAGCCTGGACTGAATAATTTTTAAAAAGGGCTTCAACTACAGTAAGCCGACTTATGAACATTTAAACCATAAACTTTTAGATTAAAAACAGAACTAAAATCATGAATATTCACACTTGTGTAAGTGGCTTACGTGTCTGCCAGACATTATGTCAGGTGTGCTTACTGTAAGATGTGAGTGTGCACTGGTATAGTGCTCCTGAGTCCAGGATGTTCAGAAGCAAGAGGAAAAGTAGTGGTACTGTAGAGGGGAATGCTACAAGCATAAAGTAATAACCATAGAAACAAAAGTGAAAATTAATTGAGATTGGATGGAGGCAAAAAGATGGTAGATGACACTCATAATAACATGAATCATTCAACCACTGGCACAATTTTAAAGAACAAGGAATCCCAGAACATGTCAAGTTGCTGTGCCAATGAAGTCAACAGTAATATTCAAAATACATGTAAAGTGACAAAGGAGGTCTCCATCTCCTCTGTATGGATGTAGGATCAGCATCAAGTCTCAGCTTAATGCTAATTCAAGAGAAAGCTAAAAATCTGTAGAAGACTTTAAAAAAATGGTGAACAGAGTGCCATCTTTTACTGTCAGCAATACAAGTTGGTTTTTTGAGGAAGATAGGGTTTCATTGTGCATTTCACGCTGGCCTCAAACTCAGTGATCCTTCTACCTCAGCCTCCCAAGTGCTGGGATTACAGACATGAGCCACCACACAGACCCCATGGATACCTTAACAGTAGTTTAAAAAGTTTTTATTTACAGTTGTACTGTACCACCACTTTAACTGTAAAAGAGTTTATGCTATTTTTATGTGATTTTAAAAATGCTTTAAATTGTGTCAAAAGTGTGTAAGACTCACTTTGTTGGACTAACAAACCAGATTTATGTTCCTCTGGAACAGAACTTGTTCTGAAGTTAGGGCATCACTATACTAAATTGTGTGTGTGTGTGTGTGCATGCGTGTGTGTAGTGGAAATGACCTCTGAGCCTCAGGTGTGCCTAAGCACATGCTAGGCCAATCTTTACTGCTTTAAAAACATTGAAACCCACTTACTTAAGAAGTTTTAAATATACAAAATGCCTCACTATATGCTGTAATCAATAGGTTTCAGAAAAATATTTTACATAAACTTGAAATAAAAACCCTACATATACTGTAATAACGTCAAATTTATAGACAGGAGTACTATATAAAACACTATAAAAAGAAGGATTAGCCTTAAGACTTTTTTTTTAGTGGAACCAGAGATTGAACTCATGCGCTTGCACTTGCCAGGGAAGTGCTTATTCTACTGAGCCATCTTTCCAGCCCCTTGGATTAGCCTTAAACATTCCTCAGGTACTTAGAATGGGGATTCATGGAAGATCTATATGACTGGCACACTCCTGAATGTATCTGAATACATGGATTCTTCTTCTTCTTTTTTTTTTTTTGTGGAACCAGGGATTGAACTAAGACCCTTGCGCTTGCCAGGGAAGCACTTATTCCACTGAGCCACCTCCCCGGCCCTGAATACATGGATTCTAACACCAGACAGTATGGACACTTAGCGGTAGAATGAGGTAGATCAATAGAAACAAATTTCTTGTATGACAAATGAAGATAAACATGAACAATTATCACCTGAGATACCTGAGCAGAATACACATATACTTTACATGAAAAGTTATGATTCCTTACCTATTTAAATAACTACATCAGATAGAATGTTTACAGTTCCTACTTTTGACTTACCCTCCAAAGATAGTCTAATCCTATCAACTCCAAATCATCCATCATATAGGCTCTCCTTTTTGCAACTAGTTTTCCTTCTCGACAATTCACAGCTTTGAAGAATCGCTCAAAACATTTCATTCCATTTTCAGTTAACAGGGAAGGATCAAGCTGAAGCACATTACTTTCAAAGAAGTCCTTATTAATATCAGGATCTAAGTCTGGTTCATCCCCCATCAATTTGGAATACCACTTAAAACAGGCTTCGCGATCACAAAGGTAAACTGCATTCTCAGCTAAGCATTTCCATATTTGTTTTGCTTGAGGGGCACATAACCACAGTTGGCCATCTTTCAATAAAAACCTTGAAAAAAACCCAGCAATTAGATTTACATAAGTTTTATTCTGAAAGGCAATCTATCTGCATATGTATAAAACACCAAATTAGTTTTTAATAATTACATTTTAACAGTACATAAAAAATGTTCTTTAAAAATATTTCTAAAATTTTACCTGGCACCAAAAACATAACGTCAATTAATTCAACAATCCTATATTGGATACACACCATGAATTCAATCATGTGATTAGGATTAAAACATAATCCTTCAACTCAAATAATTTAGTGTTTGAAACCAGATATTTTCAAAGTATAGTTTATAGGCGATTTTCTTTTGGTACTGGAAATTGAACTTAGGACCTTGTGCTTGCCAGGCAGGTACTGTGCTACAGAGCTACATCCCTGGCCCATGGTAATTTGATTTTAAAATAAAAGATTTAGCATCCCATTTATACGGTACTACTTACAAGTGAGGTATTCAATGATGACTTTCATGGGTAACTAATCCATTGATTTTTTTTTGGGGGGGTATCAGGAATTGAACTTAGGATCTTGCACTTGCCAGGCAGGCGTTTGTGCTGCTGAGCTATATCCCAAACCTTTCCACTGATATGAGTTAAAATTACCTTAATTTTCCTTTTTTTTTTTCTTGATGAAACCAGGGATTGAACTCAGGCGCTTGTGCTTGCCAGGGAAGCGCTTATTCCACTGAGCCATCTCCTCGGCCCCCAAAATTATCTCCATTTCACCACTTTCTAATGCTCTATCATTCATCACTCAGTATCTGGTCACATTAAACACAACTTACATGTGATTTGATTTCATGTTAATAATCAACAAAATACTTATTATTCAATGATGTTCTCCAGGGTCTTTTTAGTGTTTGACTTTAGGTTTGAATGGTAAAATTCGACAATAATGAAAGTGAATTCCTCTGCAACTTCTAACTGTACTCTCTTCTTCCTAAGTACCCTTAGCATTCATCCACTGAGCCTGCCCTGCCCTCTCTATGAATGACATAGACAGTGAAGACTTCACTTTACTCAGTTATAGGCTATAGTTCATATACTTACTCTCATAAGGTTATCTTCAATTTTAGAGATGAAAAATCTCTAAAGAGCCTATTCAGAGTCCTAAAGTTCCAAGTCTGAAAAATTACTAGTCAAACAGAACATAGACTTAAGTCAGACCTGAGAAATGTAATTTTATCACATAACATGATGCCAAACAAGCTACTGGAAACCATCTGAATTTTGTTTCCATACTGATCAAATGAAAGTAAACTTACTTTGCTGTGCCCTGAAATATAAATGTGAAGTTTTTAGCACAGGCTGAATATACAGCAGACACTAAAATTAGGTTCTTCTGCCTTAAGGAAGTTGCTATAGGTCATAAAGATTAGTACTCATAGAATAGGGGTCTTCTGATTCCAAACTTAAATATGGAAAAAGGGCTTGCAGCCACTTTTCTGTTATAGTAAATTGAAGGAAAACAACATATGCCAATCACGAACAATGACCCTCCACAGCAATGATTTCCACTCCAGGGAGGCAGCCACTTGTATTCAAGTGGTTGAAAAACAAAACACTACTGGGGGCTGGAGAGATGGCTCAGTGGAATAAGTGCTTCCCTGGCAAGCACAAGGGCCTGAGTTCAATCCCTGGTTCCACAAAACAAAACAAAAAAGAAAACTGCCTTCTAAAAATTTGGTAGATAGTTTTTCTCAAATTAAAACCATTACATAATTGCTGAAATTTCCCCCTAAGTATCAGAGTTGAATAAAAATAAGGTCATTCTTAACAAAGTCCAGGAAAAATACCCTCTGGAACACATATCAAAATAATTAAAAAAATTAAAGTGTTGATCATCTGAGCATTTCTTTGCATACTTATAGCAAGAATAGATTCCTGCCACATTGTTTTTGAATTCAAAAGCTACCTGTCATTATGTAAATCTTTAACCACAAGGTAACTAAGTTATCACTGATCAAAGTCAGCTTGAGATATTTCACTTTAGTTTAACGGAATAAATCTATTTTACTCATCTATATTAGAAATGTTTATATCATCTTCATCTTACCTTTGTTATTCTACCAATAAGAAAATTAAAACACAGCCAATAATTTTAAAAGTTTTCAGTAACGAACAGGAAAATGCATGACTCTAGGAATGAATTTTATGTGAGAAAATAAAACATGGAGGAAAAACACCACCCAACTAAGACCTAGCTATATATAGCACATGTACTCTGTATTCCTTATCCGGCTCTTAAAAAGAGCAATACTAATTATGTATAACAAACCTAAGGAAGTTAAGCCGTTCTTGGACTTCTTGAACATGACTGTATCTACTTCCAAGTCTCACAGTCTGTGGGTCATAGTCTTCATGGTCTGCAAATTAAGAAAAATCATGCATTACACACAAATATCCACACCACCACTGACTTCAACCAAAGCAACTATCAGTCAAAAACATCACCAATCCTCTCTCATAAGAGGGTACACCTTGAAATTCACTAACAACTAATTACTAATCAAAAGAAAATGACTCATTAAAAGTGCTATTAAAAATAGTTCTGCAGCAAAATCCTTTCATTCAATCTTCATATACAATGAAGCCATTTATGGATTATAGCTTAAGACTGACCCAAGTAGTCCATAAATATGAACAACCAAAACAAAAGGGCTTTTTTCAGTTTCAGTTTGGTATGCTAAAGTATATTTTTGGAAATATTACTGATACAAAAAATATTACTTGGGAAGTTAGATTAACAGAAGATACTACTCCACACAACTAACATGCAATCAGCAGCAATACCAGGTTATAAAGAACCATAAATGTATCATTTTCCATTAGCATTATATTTCTATGGCAGACCATGACTTTATAGTATGCATACTACTGCCAATAGATTCTAATTGTGTGAGGCCTTTTGGAAATACAAGTATTGTCTTGAAAGAATGCTAGGATATTTCTCAACAAAATCTTGACACACTATGAAGATGGGACATTTACAATGTTTGAAAATTAAGGTTTTGGGGCCAGGGGGATGGCTCAATGGAATAAGCGCTTCCCTGGCAAGCGCAAGGGCCCAAGTTCAATCCCTAGTTCCACCAAAAAAAAAGAAAATTAAGGTTTTTATGTTTTAGTGAAGACACATCTGAGCAAATGTTTCCTATTTAATATATCTGCCAGCAGTCTTTCTTTTTTAATGTATGTGGTACAGGGTCTCCCTATGCAGCTCAGACTCACAGTGATCCTCCTGTTTTTAGCCTCCCCAGTTCTGGGATTACAGATGTGTGCCACCATGCCCAATCTCAGTGACCAGCTCAATGTGCCCAGTGGTGGGTCCAGTGTGGCATGTGGTGCAGATCAAATCTCAGTCCCTGTGCTTGCCTGGCAGGTGCTTAGTCTGTTAAGCTATCTTACTGGTCCTTCTGCTAACAGTTATACTTTCAGTTAATTGCCTCAGATTCATTTTTACACATGGTATACCACGATAAAAAGCATTTTTAAAAAATATATTGCTATTTCATGAAAGCCAGTTTCATAAGGGCTCATGACTTAAAGCAGTATTTCAAGAGTTTTTTGTTAGGAAACTGGAAATCCTATGTAAAACTTTTCCTTTTACACCACTAGTCTTGTAGTTTCTGATTAATATGTGACTTCCCTGTGGAGGTACTTTTAATACTGGTGGTTTAATGCATACAGCTTTTCTTGTCAAGTTTTCTTCAATTTTAATAATTTCAATCAAGATAAAAACAAAGTTCACTTATATCCTTTACACACATCCACTAATGGTTTACAGCTTGCTCCATTTGCTTTTTCTAAACAATTTGACATACATCATTCTATCCCTCTCAAGGTTGGAATAAGTACTGTTCAAGGTTGGAATAAATACTGCACTTCCAAATAACAATGAAACTAGCACTGACACAACTGTTAGCCCAAGGTTTGTCAATTGTACACTACACTATTGACATTTTGGAACAGATAATTCTTTGCTGTAGATGACTATCCTGTGTATAACACGTTTAGCAACACTAGTATCCCTGTAGTATCATTGCTTCTTCCTAAAGTTTAAACAACCAATATAGCTTGAGATACCAAGCTATCCACTCCATCCCTTTAATCAATCAAGGATTGAATCTAGACTCTATATTCCAGTTTCATCAATTTTAATTTTCATAATAAAATCACTTTATGCTTTCTTTTCTACAAGTCCAAAATGAAATATACACTGCACTTAACAGCTTTTTATTCTTTAATGTGGAGAATTTATTTTTCTTGACCCTTTTGAAAACTAGATGCTCAGGCCAGCCAGATAGCTCAGCAGATTAAAGCATCTGCTTAGGCAGATGCAGGGGCCAGGGTTTAATCCCTGGCCTACTGTGCTGGCCCCCACCCTGGGGCATGCTGAGATGGCGATTGAGACTGGACGTGGTGACATGCCCCTGTAATCCCAACAGTTGGGAGGCTAAAAAATAGGAAGGATCACTACAAGTCCAATCTGTGTAGTGACATCCTGTACTCCCTGTATTAAATACTTAAAAAAAAAAACCTAGAAGGCAGTTTTGTTCAATGTTACTGTATTTGGGTATCTATTATATTTCCTATTAGATTCAGCCTATAGCATTCTGGCAACAAACATCACAACAGTGACACTATATCTTCCTCATTAACAATCACAAAGCTAACTCTGATCACAACAGCAAAGTAGTTCTACCAGGTTCCTTCACGGTCACTTTTTATGCCTGCTACTTTTAGCAAGCAATCCCTGCTTCCCTTTTTACATTTAATTGCCAACATCCTAGAAACAGGATAGAACTTTGGGGAACTTTCAAAAAGCTATACTGCAGGCTAAATGGGAACAAACAGGCCTCCTCATAACAGACAAGCTTTTGGGATATTAAAACCAAAAACATAACAATGGTTGGGTGGTACTTTTCATTGCAAACATTCAGTTCCTGGTATCTTGACTTGTTAACAGTCCAAAGAGAAGGAGGATCCAATTTTTACTTAGTTGTCTACGTGCCTGATATCCCATTGAAAACGGCAGAAGGAATTAGAGACAAAATTAACTCATGTCTTTGAAAATAGGTGTGAAGAGGTGGTGAATCATGGTTGAGACTAATACAAATTGGTTCTTGTCAGTACAGTCTGGGGCCCATTTCAGAGCTCATAAAAAAGTTCACCCACACACCTGTAATCCCAACTACTCAGAAGGCTGAGGTAGGAGGGCTATAAACTCAAGGCCAGCCTGGGTCATTTAGCAAGCTCTCAAAATATAAGGGCTGAAGTTGCAGCTCAGAGCTCCCTATTCAATTTGGTTTTAAAAGGGGGGGGGTGCCGGGCGTGGTGGCGCATGCCTGTAATCCCAGCACTAGGGAGGCTGAGGCAGGAGGATTGTTGTGAGTTCGAGACCAGCCTGAGCTACAAAGTGAGCTTAAGGCCAGCCTGAACTGCACAGTGAGACCCTGTCTCAAAAAAGACAAAAAAAAAAAAGGGGGGGGGGTACTTGCTTTCTTTTAAAAAAAATATTTACTTTTTTGAGGAACTGGGGATTGAACTCAGGCCTTTGCACTTGCCAGGGAAGTGCTTATTCCATTGAGCCAATTCACCGGCCCCAAAAATATTTATTAAAATACAACTCAATGGTGGTACGTGGGATCAAATCTAGGTGCACACACATGCTAGGCAAATACCCTAGCATTGAGCTATATTACCACCCCTTCTGAAAAATTCAGGGTCTTAATGAGTTGCCTACTTCATCCTCACACACAATCCTTCAGCTTTAGCCCCTTGAGTAGCTGGGATTATAGGCATGAACCATCATACCCTGCTTAAAATCTCCAATTTCTCAGTACAGTGGCATAATTACCACCAGTCTATGTTTACATTTTTTAAAAAAGAAACTGTTCCAATCACTCCATTCTACTACCCCTTACCTCTAGCCATTGATCTATTTGAGAGCATTTCATATAAATATAACCACGTAAAATGCTTTTTGACTAGCCTACTTTCAAGGTTCACACATGTTGTTCCACATTGTGTATTATTGTTATAAATGATGAACTGTAGTACTTCATTTTATAGACATGTGTTTTGATTTTTTTTTTTGGTGGTTCTAGGGATTGAATTCATGACCTTGCGCTTGCCAAGCAAGCATTTATTCCATTGAGCTATCTCCCAGCCCCTATTTTGCTTATTCACCCATCAACTAACAAGACATTTGGGTTGCTTCCACTTTTTGGCTGTCACGAACAATGCTGCTATGAATATTCATGTACAAGCTTGTGCATGCACTTATTTCAATTTCACTACAATATACTACTGGGGTCATATGGCAAACTAACATTTTTGAGGAACTGCCAAACCATTTGGCAAGGTTGCTACACCACTGTACAACTCTATAAGCAATATATAAAGCTACTTTCTCTACATCCTCACCAACACCTGCTGCTGTCATGTCATCTCAGTAAGTGTGAAGTACCACATCTTACTATGGTTTTCATCTGCATTTCCCTAATAACTGATACGAAGCACTTTGTTCAGAGGGCTATTGGCCCTCTGTCTCATCTTTGGAGAAATTACTATTCGGGTTCTTTGTCCATTTCCTTATTTGGGCTTAAAAAAATTCTGTCCTTAATTTTAGAAGTAAAGCTCTTTATATATTCTGGACCCAAGCCTCTTATCAGATATTTACAAATATTTCCAACATTCTTGGGTTGTCTTTTTTTACTTTTTTGATACTGTATTTATAGTGTTAAGTTGGACAGTATAATGTACCATCCCTCCACTTTGGGTTTTTCCTTCTAACCAAAAATACCAGACTCCTGTTTTCTGGTAAGAACACAGTATTATACTTTTAGCGTTAACTGTCTAACATTCATTTTGAGGTGGTTCTAAATTTACTCATGGTATGAGGTGAAAGACCGAATGGTATTCTTAAAGATGTGGACATTCAGCTGTTACAGAAGTATTTATGAAGCTGACTCATTTTCCACTGTATGTCCTTGGCACCCTTATCAAACTCAATTGAGTATAAAAGGTTTATTTTAGGACTGCTGATTATATTTTACTAATAGATACATCATCTATCTTACTGTCATAGCAATATTGCTTCGTAGTTTTGAAATCATGAGAGTCAGCCAATTGAGCCTGGCTTAATAGCACAGCACCAGCCTAACAAGAGCGAGGTCCTGAGTTCAATTCCTGGTAATACCCCAACTGAGAGAGAGGCACACACACACAAACATACACACATCACAGGCAGCCAACCAGCCGTGGTTGTCATCAAATTTTTTTCTGGCTATCTGAACTCTTTGAATGTTTACATGATTTTAACAAATCAATAAAACAAGTTGGGTTTTTTTTTTTATCATCTGTTAAGTCTATTTTGTGGTGTTATAAGAGAATACTTGAGACTGAGTGGTTTATAAAGAACAGATTTATCCTCTTTACAGTCCAAAGCTGAAGTGCCTGCTTGCTGTGTGATACCACAATGAGAATTAGGAAAGCAAAAGAGGACTTAACTTTTGTAATGAGCTTACTCTCAAAATAACCTATTCACCCAATACATTAATCTATATGGTCTTATCATTAATTATTTGACCCCACTTCCCAATGTTGCTGCTTTGGGGATTAAATTTCCAACACATGGTCCTTAAGGAAAATATTCAAACCATAGCATAATTTTAACTGTGTTTCAAGTCTTTTATTCCATGGACATAGTATATCTTCCACTTATTTAGACTTTTAAGTTCCTTCCATGTTTTATAGTCATCAGCTACAAGTCTTATACTTCTTTGGTTCACCTTATTAAGTATTTTGTGCTTTTTGATGTTACTGTAATTGAAACTGATTACTTTTAATTTTCTTACCCAGAAACTTTTTACTTCTTTTTCTTGTCTAGTTACCCTAAATTCAAGTGGAATGTTAGGTACAAATGGTTAGGACAGACAATCCTCTCATTCCTTGTCTGTCATCATTATATAGCATGGTATTAGCTGTGAGTTCAGATACCTTTGATTAGGTTCAGGAGGGTCTCTTCTATTCCTGGTTTGTTCAATGTTTTTATAAAAATGAAAGGGTATAAGATTCACCAAATGATTTTTCTGCTTCCAAGATAATGTTTTTGATAGCTTCTACTATCTTGGGTGGAATGTTCTGTATATGTGTTAGGTCTAGCTTTTTTTTATAGTATTCAAGTCTTCCATTTTTTTCTTGCAGATTATACCACTGATGTTACTTGCTTTAAGTCCAGTTAATTGCCTTTAGGATGTCTTGTAAGGTAAGTATGACAGCAATGAATTTTTATCCTGTTAAGTCTTTATAGTACAAGGAAATTATAATCATCATCTTAACTATTCACCAAAATCTTGACTTGTTTTGGTAAAACTGTGAAGCATGGCATGCCCTGATGCAAATAGTCCCTATAAAAATAAAGTTCAGCTCTGCATCTTTATAACTTCTCTCCCTCTGGGCAGCACATCTGTATCACTCACTGTACAGGAATCAACAGGCAGGACAGCAGCCACCTTCTCCCACTGCATGAGCATGTATTATATGTGGGTGAAGAGGAAACCACTCATTTTTTTTTCTCAGACTGTTTCCCTTAACAAGGAACTTACATGCTAGCAGCAAGCTGAGGTAGAGGGTAATCAGATCTCCCTCCATTGGGCTGTAATGCCTAAAGTAAAGCTTCACCTTACTAGCAGGCACCAAGTTGGGTTAGGAAGTCTCAGTCCTCTTAGCTACATCTGCCTAGAACAGAGCTTGTCCAACCCAGGACTGAGAAGGATAACAAATACTGGCCACCAAATGTTCTTAAGGTGAAATGATAGCCCTGGACTAGCAGCTGTGGGGACACAGGAGCCTTCTTAGGCACAACTTAGCCCACAGAAAAGTTGCAACATGATAAAGCCAAGAATAGGGTTCAAATACTCCAGGCTTGCTGTTTCCTTCCTGAGATTTAATTTATTTTCTTGAATAAATGATTCTTTATTTGCTATATACCCCTCTAACAATTTCCAGAAACTTTATTATTTTTACATTTTCCTCCAGCTAAGCAGCTGTGTGTTAAGGCCTGCAAAGCAACTCATTCCATCATTCCAAAAGTTAAATCTCTCATCCCCTGGCTTACTTTATTCTATGCTCTATATTTATCTACATTTTCCTTTACATCAGTATATCCATGTTATTCAGTGGATTCAATTATTTTCATTATTTTGATTCAGTTTTGGCCAGTAAAAGCCAACTTCTATACTGTTATGACATGTCAACGTGATTGCTGGAGCACTTTGCAAGTTTCAGGTATAAGATATTGAAAGATATTTTATACTTTCCCCCTCAGGGCCTGGAAACAGTAATTTCTCCAGAGAGGCATGCACTGTTAAGTGTTCAAGTCAGGGCTGTGACTACCAGTGAACTAAAATTTCAGAAACAACTGAAAGATAGTTTATACTTTATTGTATCTCTTTTAGCTAGATGTTCTCCCAAAAGCTCATATGGCTGTATCTAGAGTGTGTGATGCTGAGATTAAGGGTACCCCACCTTCAGTGTAGGTGGTACTACAAAAGGTAGGTAGCCTAGAAGGAATAAAAGGGAGAGGCAGGCTGCTGCTGCTTGTTCTCTCCTGCCTGCTTGCCATAGACTATTTTTCTTCAGCAATGCCCTTGTACTTTAAGAGTCTGCTAATTATGGACTGAAACCTCTATAAACTGCAAACTGAAACAAACCTTTCTTTATTTAACTGAATATGGGGTATTTTATTTCAGCAACTAGTAACTGAGACAGTATCCATATGAAAAGATCAGTAAGCATTAGTACATGAAAGTACCAGTGTGAACATAAGAGCAAATGTTGGAGAAAATTTTATTAAGTGCACTCCTTTATCTAATGAACATTAAAGTAGGAGGTGGAATCAGTTGACGGTTCTACTGGGAAACATTTTTCTCCCAAAACTAATGACTTCAGTGGAGATGAAACATGGACAGAACAAATATTTAATACTGGTGACATGCTTATCTGAAATTAACACTATCAGTGAACTGTGCAAGCCCAATGTTTTCTTGCTGAACGGTTAGGCCTCATACCTAATAAGATTTATATAACACTTTCACTATAAGAGACAAAAAGCCATAATCTACTGTAGAATTTAAAATGTTACACAAGTGATTTAATGTTGTCAAAAATTAAATAGAATTTTACTAGTTTAAGTATCTACACTTAAGTATCTATAGACTGACCAGACAGAATCAGAAGAGTTAATAAAATAGTATACCAAGGTTATGAGAATGAGAAGGTATATAATGAACAGGAAGGAAAATACTAATAGCAAAAAACCCCCAAACAAACCACCATTAAATATATATTGTATGAAAGACGCTGCTTCAGCATAGCTTCCATAAGGTTAAAAACCTAAGTATGTTTGAGTCATGTTTCAAACCTAGGCAATCTGACCATTCAGATTCCTATCTCTTACTTTTGTGGAGAGACAGTATAAGGAAGGGAAGTTGGGTGTGGTGGCAACACCCCTGTAATCTCAACATAGCAAAGCCTAAAGCAGGAGAACCACTATAAATTTGAGGCCAGCCTAAGCTATATAGCAAAACGCTGCTGTCATTAAAAGGAGTGGGAGAGACAGATAGCTCAGGGGATTAAAGCACCTGTTTATGCAAATGCAGGGACCAAGTTTTAATCCCCAGCACGCTATGCTGGCCCCGCCCCCATGGCACACTGAGACAGGGATTGAGGCTGGGTGTGGTGTGATAGCACACGCCTGTAATCCCAGCACTGAAGAGACTGAAAACATGAGGATAACTATTCGTCTGATCTATGTAATGAGACCCTGTACTAAACACACAAAAAGGGAAACTGAAGAAATATTCTTATGTGTATGAAATTGAGATGAGGCAATAACATGTATTAACTTGAAACAGAAAAAAACCTTAAGAAAGTGGAACCGTGGAAGAAAGACCCTTTAACAAGTGGTGCTGGCAAAACTGGCTCTCTACATACCGAAAACTAAAACTAGATACGGGTCTATCACCATACACTAAACTCAAACTGGATTAAAGATCTAAACATTAAAACAGAAACACTAAATCTGAAAGAGAAAGTAGGTGGAAATCTGAAAGATACAAGGGTAGGCAAATAGTTCATGAACAAAATTCAAACTGCACAGGAAATACTTGAAATAATAACTGGGACTTCCTCTTATTGAGAAGTTTCTGCCAGAAATTTAGAAAAATTATTAATAATCACTCAGACAACGGTTCTCTATTTAGAGTATGTAAAGAACTAAAAAACATTAGGGCCCCAAAATTTAAGGACCCAATTCAAACTTGGGCATCTGACATGAATACATACTTCTCAGAGAAGAAATTCAAACGGCAAATAAATACATTAAAAAATGCTTCACATCACTGGCAAATTTGTGAAATGCAAATTCAACCATTGAGATACCAACTCACCCCAGAAAGAATGGTTATCATAAAGAAATCAACCAACAACAAATGTTGGAGAAGCTGCAGGGAAAAAGGAACTCTTCTCCACTGCTGGTGGAATGTAGACTGATGCAACCATTGTGGAGATCAGTGTGGAGATTCCTCAAAAACTAGGACTAGAAATCCCATTCAATCCTGCTACTCCCCTTCTGATATATGTGCACCTATGTTTACAGCAGCATAATTTGATAGCCAAATCTTAAAAATTAAAATGTCTGAGAAATGGATAAAAAAGATGTGGATGCAACTTGAGGCTATACTCATAAGTGAAATAAACCAGACCCACATGGGTAAATATTGTATTGTCTCCCTACTGTAAGAACTCAAAAGAAGAAATAAAAACTGAAAGGTATAACACAGTTAAATATAAATAAACAGAACTTAAGGGTTTAACAACAAAGACAGGGAAAAGAGAAAAGCTAGGAAATAAGGTAGGGGCAAAATCATACATGTATATACATACACAAGATGGACAGTCCTAAAAATTTCCATCAGGTTTTTGGAATTAATTCTCACCATAACTCTATGTTGATGTCTGTGAACTAAGCAACTGAGGACAGCAATGTGCAATACTAAAATTACATTCAAAATCCATGTTATCTTGGTCTTCTAATTATGTACCATTTTAATGTCCTATCAATTATTACTATATTCTCTTTAATAAAAAAGGTAATAAAAGAAAATGAAAAACAAAAACGAAAATGTAAGATTTGTTGAAAGCATGTGGTAATATTCAATTATATGTCCCATCTTACATAACTATGCTAATCTGAGCAATAAATTTGATGATAAAAATAAATATATCAGTCACTATTAATCAGATAGTTTTGAAAATCTGTAACATGCATATTGTATGTTACCCTGTTTGTTTTTGCTTTTTGCTTGCTCCTTTTACTCTTCAAAATAAAATAAAATAGTTTTTAAAAAGGTGGAACTGCACATGTACTATATCTCCAAAGTGCCAAATAGTATTCCTTATCCTCTGACAATAAAATGAAGTTTTGAAACACCACATACAGATGAGGTTAAAAACAAGTACTAGATGGCCGGCCAAATAACTCAGAGGATTAAAGTGCCTGCAAGAAGGCACAGGGGCCGAGGGCAAGCTGACATGGCAATCGAGACTGGGTGTGGTGACAAGCACCTATAATCCCAGCTCTTGGGAAGCTGTAAACACGTGGATCACTAGGAGTTGGATCTAGTAGTGAGACCCTGAACACCCTGTAAACACTTCCCTAAAAAAAGTACTTACGTGCACATAATTTATGTAGCTCCTCTATGAAGGAAGTACCGCACTGGCAACTGTGAAGGCTTCGTACCACAACGGAGAAGAAACTAATAGATTCTGAGTTATGTGAAACTAAGACCTAATATTTGGTTGTGCATATACTACATAAAAACTTGTTTTCCTCACTGGTTTTGATTTCCTTTAGTATAAAGCATGTACCTTATGTTACCTCCACTGTCCTATCCTGCTGCATAATAATCTAGGACTGAAATGATAAAAGATAGCTTGCTATCTGGTGCCTGCCAACTCTCTGATGCTTGGATTGCAACCTATTACTGGGAGGACTCAGCTGGCCCAAAAGGAGAAATGTAAGAAGAGTTATTCAAATAAGTAGGGACATCTAAAGAAAAAAGCATTAAAAATCTGGTGAATAAAAACTCTACAGAAATTTAACCTACAACAGCAACGCTATTCTGCTCCTCAAATGAGTATAGCATCATTTTAAGTATACAGTATTTGCTTTGAAAATCATGTTAAATGAGTGTTGTGCTTAATAACCAGTATGTTCAATTCTGCCTCTAATACTGATAAAGTTCTCCTGTTTATGCCTCTGGGAATGAAGGATTATAAGGTGAATAGGGGAAGGGAAGATGCCTATGAATATGGCACAGGACAGAGGAGAATATGTAGTAAGAACCCATCTGTACTTCAGCATCTACACATTCTGATACAACTGCTAAAAGGCAAAAAAGAAATGACATTGAAATCTCAAGAAACTTATCCCTATAAGTTTAAATTTTCAAAACATGTTAAAATCTGAACTTAACTCACAAATATTTAATGCATTAAGTGTGAAGTACTAATGAAACAGAATCATATACAATAATAGACTCAAACAAATTTTCTTAAAAAGCTACAGGTGGCAGCAAGCAAGGAGATAAAGGCTGAAAAGAAAAACAAGAAGGCAACACCCAACTGCAGTAACAGACTGAGTCAAAGAAGAAAAAAAAAATCAACTTAACAGGATGAATTAGAAAGGCAAGCACTGACCAAGGGCCTTGAAATGCTGGACTCAAGTTTAGGTTGTATAAAATCAACTATTTTTCACCTTTTCAAATGTGTCATTCCAAGGTAATTCAAAATAATCATTATTACTGTACCTTCAGTTTATCTTATAATACTTACCTCTGGCATACAGTCTCATGCTTTCCATGTAAGTTGCAAGGTTTTCTGCTACCAGAGTAACTAGGGCATGATTGTGCTGAAGTTGATTGATTAAGTCATGACGATAAAATACATGAGGACTTCGCTGAGTTTGACTGAAACGAGAAGAACTTAACAATATAATTAGGCAATTAAATTCTGTTGTAATCATGAGTTCACACTATCTAAATTCTTAGTTACTAATTTAAAAACTATGATTTTGTGCATTAAATTCCTTTAATGTTAATTTAAAATAATGTTGCAAACAGTAATTTTTCTTATATATACATAAACAATGCATCAGTACCCTCTTAACTTCACCCCCTAGGCATCTACTTCAGTAACTGATTGCTACTCCTGTAATAAAAGTACTGAAAGCATGTATTAGGTTATACAATTATTTCAGAATTATAAAATATTCCTTTCAAGATGAGATTACAACTGCCATGAAGAAACTTAATCAAAGAAAATGTTTTTTTAAAACTTTTATTACCTATTCACAATACACATTGGGAGACTTGGTTTATAGCCAAGGTTGCCCATTAAATCTCACCAAAAAAAGATACCTAGTTTCTTTCAAATCTGTTGCCATATTCATTGAAACCAGTCAGTTTTCACAGCCACTGCTATTCTAATGGACATGAAGTTAGTGAGCCTTGGTAGAGTGTGCGAACTATCATGCCTCTTAACAACTAAATTTGAAAAAAGGCCAACTAACATACAGATGTTACTACAAATACACTCAAAAGTATGTCCCTCAAATGAATATTACTTTTAAGAAAATTCTCTATTTTTTTTTCTAATTTTCTAATTTTTTTCAGTTATTATTCCTATAGCTTTTCCCATTTCCTATATGTCAGGCTGGGGAAATAACTCAGTGGCATGAACACCTACCTGCCAATTTCCTATATATTTTCCCACACTGGGGGAAAAAAAGGTAAGTTCTACTGCTAACATTGGGCCAGGCAGATAGCTCTGTAGAATAAGCACTTGCCTAGCAAGTGCAAGGGCCTGCGTTCAATCCCTGGTCCAGCAAAAAAAAAAAAAAAAATTCAACTGCTAACATCAAAATACATACATATTTTTAAGACAGGGTCTCACTGTGCAGTTGAGGCTGGCCTTGTGCTCTTTTGTAGCTCTAAGGCTGGTCTCAAACTCAGCAATCTTCCTGTTTTGACCTCCTCAGTGCTGAGGTTACGGGTATGTGCTACTGTGCCCAGTTCAGGATGACAAGGCGTACCTGGGGGATCCAGAGCTGTTATGGCATGTGCGGCAGGGATTGAACTTGGGTCCTTGTGCTTTACAGGTACCTGCTTATGCCTGAGTTATTTTCTCAGCCCCTCAAAACATATATATGGCTTTTCTGCTTCTGTCTAGCCATATGATTGTAATTCAGAGTTGTAATGAGCCTTGCCCATCATTTAAATTTATGTAAGGAAATGGTACTTTAGAAAATGTTAATAACATTAAATAACCGGTTTAAGACAAGGTTCACACTTTTGGTGTTACTTTTTCTTTTTTTAAAAAAAGAAGTTAGTTCTAGCTGTATTACCAGAAAATGAAAGGACAAATTATTTCACTAACCAGAATTTGGCACCTAAGACAGTGTTACTGAAAGATAATTACTGCTATTAAAAAGAAACTTTAGGGGCTGGGGAGATCACTCAGTGGAATAAGCACTTGCCTGACAAGTGCAGGGGCCTGAGTTCAATCCCCAGTTCCACAGGAAAAAAAAAAAGAAACTTTAAAAAGTTTAAAAATGTATTTTAAATTTGTGCTATATTTTAACTATCTTACATCATTTAAATGTCAAAATCAACTTTATAAAGTTTACTTTGACAACTATTGTTATAAGTAATAGGAAGGCTAAAATAAAGACTTAATAGATACAACATGTTATGAAACCATCTAGCACACTTGATGGAAGATGTATCTCAGACCAAAAACCTAAAGGTAGTATCATCTTAATTTTGATAGTTATCATTTAATTATGGGCTTATTTCCTCATCAATAAAACAACTGTGAAGATGGCAAAGGGTTCGTTCATTTCTAACTTTTCCCTTAAGCCTCATCTTTACCTAGCTTTCTTTAAAAATTTGTCATTTTCAACAGGATACATAAGTAAGGACACTCAAAATTCTAGGTTTAGGTCTTACCTCAAATTCTGAGGTGCTTCACCAAACAAACTACAGATTTCTCTAATTTGCTTCAGTGCAGGAATAACCCATTTGTCATTTGTGCGAAGTTCTTCTATAAAGCGATCTATCCACTGGATCTTTTGTGTGTCACGGTCCTTAAACAGATAATTTCAATGTAATATATATATATATCCATATTCATTCTCCTTTTCCACTATTTTACAATACAAAAGCTTTTAAGATTAGTGTCACAAACATTACTAGACTATAACTGAACTGAAGATTTTTAAGAAAGTTTCATTTTGTAAAGAACTTTTGGGAAAGTTAAGTGCTATATAGTTTTAAATTTGTCAAGAGTATTTAGTTGTATCCAGCATGCTTAAGAGATTGTCATATCACAGAATCAAACATTAACATCTAGTACTGATTACATGTTCAACAGTTTAAGAAATTCTATTATTTTTAATTTACCTATGAGCAAATATTTCTCTACCTATAAGTAAATTTCTCTTACACTTTAAGTACCTAGTCAGCTTTCACATTTATGATTTATTTGAAATAAGTATTTCTGTACCATACTTGTGATGATACTACCAATAATGAGACTCAAATGATTCATAAAATCTTAATGTTAAGTCCTAAGTAAAGGAAGACAGGTTTATATGAACATAGCAAATTATTGAAGATCAATTAAAAAAATAACAATGTTGGGATAATCTGGATCTGTCCTGCAACTAAGCCATCCTAACTAAATGTGAAAGAGAAAACTCACAAAAAGCAAGCAAAACAGCACACACTCTTACCTGGGAGCAACTATAATCTAATATTTTTATGTGGGCACTAAGAGCCAAGTCCATGATATCTACAGGCACATCATCACTGTGGGCCAGATTCCACAGAAGGTTCAACACTTTGTGTGCCATCACACCATCTTTATCATCTTCTGCAAGACGACGGATGAGCTCAAGTAGCTTTTCACGTTGTTTTTTACTTGCATTTGTCCAACTGGCCTACAAAAATGATTGAAGTGACATGAAAACATATTTGATTATTTCTTCTCAAATACAGTGTTACCAAGTTAACTATAGTTCACCTCATTGGAAAAATAACAATAGATGGGCAGAGAATTTAAGGGACACCAGAAAGACAACAGGCCAGAGTTAAATTCCAGTAAAACAATAACAACAACAAAAAAACTCCACCTAGAATCTGTGTAGCATCCCTGGCTTTTACACAGTAGAAGCCAGCATGGAGTTGAGGCAACCAAAAATATTTCCAGACACTGCCAAACATTGGGGGCCACAAAGGGCACAGTGGCATGAGCACAGAGTCACTTCCCACTGAAAAATCTGTATCTTAGATTCAGCCTGTTATTTTAATTTTATATTAGAAGATGACTAAGACAGCTCGATATACCAAGATTTTCGTAAAATGAAAAAGCTAATGAACACTGTGCATCACATTTAAAAGCAAAAAAGTGAAAGAAAGTATAGGTTATGAACCAAGAAAAAGAAAACAATTAGAAAGAATGATACAAGGTAGGAGAGAAGATTGTACAATGATTCAATTTAGGAGACATTCATTTAAAATGGAAACAATGACCCTCTAAAATGATGACTTCAAATGTCCAGTTAATATGGCTATCACAACTTAGGAAAGGGAAGGGTATTGATGGCATTCAGTAGACAAGAAGTGAGGAGTGCTGGGCATGTGGGCACATGCCTACAAACCCAATGCTCAATGGCTAAGACAGTATGATTGCTTTGAGGCCAGCTGAATTACAAGGGAAACCCTGTCTCAAAAACAAAAGCAAAACAAATAAGTCAGAGGTGCTGCTAAATAATATGGGAAAACTATGATGTGTAAAGCTGCAAATCAGTGTTTACTGACAAGCTGAAAACAAACCTAATGGTAACCAGTAGAATGATGGCATTAAGTATTTTTTTTTCCTTTATTAGTAGTACTGGGGATTGAACCCAGGACCTCACATTATAAGTTTGAGACAAACCTCCAACCCCTTTTTATTATGAGACAAGATCTCACTAAATTGACCATGCTGGCCTTCAAATTGCAATCCTAAGCCTCCTGAGTTGCTGGGATTATAGGTCATGTGCCACCATGCCCAGTATAGATCCTTTCAGCAGAATTATCATACACATTTACAATAGCAGCTATGAGATATCTTCAGAAACAACTTTAAGATAACCTAGCATTCATGGATAGAAAGGAGGGAGGAAAGGAGGGAGGGAGGCAGGCAGGCAGGCAAGTAGCTCATATGTTCACTCATTACTGATCAAGGATTTCAAAAACTTAATACCATGAGTTAACATTTCATACCAGAGAGACTTCAAAATTTAGAATGCTGACAAGAGTGCTGAGGATGTGAAACTATGATGAAACTTCAAACTGATACAACCACTTAGAAAAGAGTCCTGCTTAGTACTCACATTTAAAAACTAGAATCAGGGTCAAGGACCTCTGAGGAAGTTGGGATCATTTGGTTGCAATCTACAAGGAAACTCAGAGTTCATGCTTTCTTTGTTCACCTTTACTTTAAAACACTTTATAGGTAGGACTTGCTCAATTTACAACACCTTCACAAAAAAAGTGCTTGTATTTTACTAGAAGTAACAACTGCTCAATAAACATTTGGCAAACCAAGGGATATATGAGAGAATTTTTTTTAGACTATCCTAAGCAGAGAGTGGGGGGTCAGGAATACAGTTCAGAGGCACAAACACCTGCTTGGCAAGCGCAAGGTCCCGAGTTCCATTCCTGGTACTAAAAAAAAAAAAAAAAAAAAAAAAATCTAAGCAGAAAACGGTTTAGGAGATAAAAACACACCTTTGCTTCTTCCATTATTACCATTCAGTAGTCATGCATCACCATCTCAGTAATCATCACAAGATGAAAAACAAATGGCAATTACCTATAAGGTACCCAGGATAACTAATTCTATTATCTGCTCAGCTATCTGTCACATAGATTAGTGGATGGAGAAAAAAATGTGTAAGAATTTTACTTTTACATGTATAAAAAGGTATTTAAAACAGATGAAAGATTCAATAATACTCTGTTCCTTTCGAAGTTAAGTTTTTCTGTGAGGTAGGGATTTATAACTTTAACACATTTTAAGGGTTACCTGAGAAACTGGATTAAAATAGATTGTCAGGCTGCATACCTAGTGATTCTAATTTTATATGCCTGGGGTGGATACCAGTCATCAGTTTTCCACCATACTACAAAATACACATCTAGGAAAGTACAAACATATGTACCATTATTACAGTACATAAAGTAAACATCTGTGTATTATATACAAGTCAAAAATAACATAGTAAGCAGCACCCCAGACACAGCTGGATTTCTGAGGTTATATTAATCTAATCAAAGGATATGAATTAGTGATTTTATTACTTTCTTCAATCTTCTAATTAACCATCCATATGGATTTGCTGCTCTAATGTATTTATCATACTCAGCACAGTATGCTATAAAGTATTCCATTATATGATCATTCCACAATTTACTCTAGTACTTTTCATTCATACTACAAAGTAATTTAGCTTTTATAAATAATTCTGCTCAAGTGTTTCTGGCATGTATTAAGGTGTGCATATGCACAAGTTTTTCAAGTATCTCTATTTTTTTAACCTTTTAAAAAATAATTTATTTGGTAGAGGGTCTTACTACACAGCTCAAACTTGTAGTGATTCTCCTGTCTCAGTGCTGGGATTACAGGCATACACAACCATGCCTAGTTTTGGTGGCAGGCATATAGACTGCTAAGCTATCTTTCCCAGCCCTCAAGTATATATTGAGAAGTCAAATTGGTAAAGTCATGAGAATTTTGTATTTTGCCAGAAATAAAGTATTTTCTTTAGTGGTTAGAGACCATCCCTTTTGGAACATTGCCTTAAGCCCTTTTATTTTTAACATACAAATTCACTAATCGGTTGGGCTTTTATATATCTAGCCCCAGCCATCAGTGAGAGACAATGTTATACAACATGGCCTTTAAAAAGCACACAATGGCACCATGGCACACACCACTGTCAGGGTCTTAGGCTACCTGATTTGAGTTATATTTCCATTTAGGCATGTTGTGTCTGCGCTTATGAGCCCAGAATACCATGACACTGGTATTCCCTTGCTGCTATCTGCTAATTTTCACAGTTATCAATGATCCATCCAGTTAGTTCTATTACCAAAATACAACTGTTAAGGAAATAAATGCAAATTGATAACAACCTGAGTTCTGAAAGGGAATGAGATTCCTCAATTACAAGGGCTTTTGTACAGATGTGACTTGTGGTTGTTCATTGGTGGGGCCTTTCAGAAGTGGCTGGCTCTAGAGTGTCTAATGCTAGGATTAAGGATGTGTGATTACTAAACTAGTTCACTGATTGGCTTGGCAGACTTCTGGGAGTGGATGATGGAAGGCCCAACCTGGGTGTGAGTGCTACCTGCCCTAACTGCATGTAGCTTGGATAGAACATACGGGACAGAAAGAGGACTGCTGTGGTAATTTGTAGCTTGCTGCCTTGTTGCTTTTTGCCTGACATAAAATGTTTCCCCTCTACTATGCTCCTCAGTCATGCCACTCTATTTTTGAGCCAGCCAACTATGAACCAAAACCCCTACAAACTGAACTGAAGTAAACCTTTCCTTCTTTAAATTTGCATGTCAGGCATTTTGTCTCAGCAATGGGAAAATAACATAAAATGGGGATATTATAATGTATTATAAAATTAAAATCAAGTTCTTACTGGAAAACAATGACAACATCACCAAAGATTATCTAACAGGATTTGTGTTTTGGTTGTTTATAGACTAAGAAAAATCCACAAGCTTCTATTTAAAATAAAATAATAATGACTTTGCTTACTAAAAATTACCTTAAAGCAATCAAAAAGATGATCAAGTTGCTCAGGTGAAAAATCCCATGCCAATTTTGCCAGCAGATCATGTACATTCTTCACAATGGCTTCGTGTTTCCCTGCCTATTGAGAAACAAAAACAACAATGGCATATTTACCGCCGAAAACTACAAAGTTACTTCCACTTCTCTCATTTAACCATATAACCTAAAATCCCTTGGTAAGTTTTTTTTTCTTTTGTTTTTTCAAAGGTCTTGCTGGTAGTTAAGTTGGGACTTCAACTACGTAGCTGGCCTTGAACTCCTAGGAATCTTCTTGCCTCAGCTTCCCAATTGCTGGGATTACAGGTTTGTACATTATATCTGGCATTGAAAAACTCCCAATACTACAAATGTTTTAAATTGAAACCCTGGCAGCTATAAATCAGTTAATGTGTACGTTAGCAGATCACATGAACCATTATTATAGTTTATGAATTTAACATACCAATTCTAATATTGTAAATAGAAAAAGCAAGTCCCAAAGAAAAATAGGATTCCCAACTAAGGTTCCAAAGAAAAACAGGTTCTAAAACTCAAACCCTACATATTCAAAAAAAAAGCTATTTTTTTCACTTCTACAGACTAAATCATTACTGTGGTCTTTATTTAAAAAAAAAAAGATTTAACTTTGAGACTGGTGGTTGCTTTTTATTAGGTCTATAAAAAAACCCATAAATATCTCTTGATACATATTCATATATATATATATATATATATATATATATATATATATATGGGGGGAGAGGGAGAGTTAGGGGAAGGGAGGAGAGGGGGATGAAGGAAGGGGAGGAGAGAGTGTATCTTTGGTGGTCAGGATCTTATTCCTCCTGCCTGAGTGCTGGGATTTCAGGCATTCACCACCAGGCCCTGCTACTTATTTACAACTACCTACAAACTACAACCTTTGCCAAATTAAAAAAAAGTATCTTTACATTACTAGCTATTTTTGAAGAGTTTCCTGGAAGATTTCTGTAAATATAACAAGCATCTGAATATTTTAAGTCAAACAACACAAGCCTGTATCCCATTTCATGATTACTATATTTTAGCTTTTAGCAACTTTCATTTAAAAACTAACCAACAGGCCGGGGACAGCTCAGTAGAACAAGCACCTGCCTGGGAAGTGCAGGGTCCTGAGTTTAATCCCCCGTACCACAGGAAAAAAAAAAAAAAAGATCCAGGTAAAAACTAACCATCATCTTAAGTTCCTTACCTGTGCTGCCCAAATATTATCAAGATCTTGCAAGGTCAGAGCTTTTTCTTTGATGACAAAACGAAGAATCTTCTCTAGCTTCTCTACATACTGTGGCTGGTGAAGACTATCTCGCAAAACTATGGATAAAATATTGTTCTGTTGTATCCATTCCTAAATGTAACATAAAAATTTGTTTTAAAACAGAAACTAAAACACAAGTTTTTAAAATATTGTTCACATGAATAAATTCCAGAATAATTTATCAAAATATACTAAAATTTTATGAAAAACAAATCACAATTTCTTAACTTCCCAATTTGGCATACAGGAATGCTTCAGATGATAAACACAAAAATATCATATAATTTTTACGGTATTTATCTTAGTGAGATAAAAAGTAGGCCCCAAAATGTGTGAAAAGTGTACATTCCCCAGCTATTAAGGCTTAATTTTTAAAATTTCAAATCTGCTGTAGATAAAACTTCTTAAAATACAATAATGTGGCAACATCAACTTATTCTAATTTTTTGTATTAAGTAGATTCTTATTAAAAAGAGAACCAAAAAAACATACTGCCATTCGTTCAGCTGTAAGCCACTCTTCCTCTTCGGGATTACCATGCCGATGAGTGTAGTAGGATACACTAGATATCACCTTATTGACTTCATTCAGTGCATTCATCTTTCCATTGAAAGAAGAAATTTGCAATAATCTATAAAAGAAACTCGTGGTAAGTATGATTTTTAAAATCTATATACATGGCTATTTCAAGAGATAGAATTCACTTACCTAAGTATCATTTTTAACCTAAATATTTCTAAGTTTTTTACAGTTTCTTCTTGTCCTGGAACCCTTGAGGCTAGATTCTTCAAAGATTTAATAATCATGGAAAGAGCATCATTTTTAGCTTCATTTTTTGCTTCTTTTTTCAGTTCTTCATCAGTTAGATTTTCTAAAAACTGTGGAACCATTTCTATTATTGGAAGAAAGTATTTTTTAACTGTATGAAGAGTGAGGAACTCATAGCACTGTCCAAAAGGTCTGCAATTAAGAAAGATATGAAACTTGTAAGATACAATTTCTTAAGAATTAAGACTAAAGTCTTGAGAATTTATTACTTAAACCCACACTCGAATAACTCAATTTTTAAAATCTAGCACTAATATTCCAATTTCAGTAACACAATGAACATTCACTTAAAATGTAACTTACTTAATAAGGGCTGCAATTATTTGAACGTTCAATGCTGATCCATTAATAAATCGATCATGTAATATCTGGAACCCATTTAAAGTGCCAAATTTGTTGAGAAGATCCACTAGCCAACCCTGCAACATATTTAGTTAAAAGAAATTAACTTCCTGCTTATAAGAGGAAAATAGCACTATCTTGGTTAATACATACTAGAAATAAATTCAAACTATGTCGAACTATTTTTTAAAAAACTTGAAAATTATGCATTTTGCTAACACTAATTCCACCTATGAGACAGAAGCAGCTCATTAGCAAGTACAGATTACATCACTAGGACACACCTCTGTTCATACCAATACAGCCGGTGAATTGCATTAGAAACTGCTCTTTTATTTCAATGATCCTATCATAAGAGCACCTTTTATATGAAAAGCACTCTATATTAAAATAATTAAGGGAATAAGACTTCAAAAAATAGAACAAGAAAAGCTACTTCTTGGTAAGTAGCACAGTGAATCTTAAATCCACTTCTTATTATAGTTGGAAATATTAAGATTTCTCAGGCTGGGGAGATAGCTCAGTAGAATAAGCACCTGAGAGGCAAGTGCAAGGTCCCAAGTTCAATCCTCGGTACCAAAAGCAAACAAACAAAAAAGCCCTTCAATAACCATAATAATCTTGAAGCCCAAGTGCATATCAATTATAAACTCCTGGTGGTAGAAGACTTGCCTGACACACATGGGTTCTGGGTTCTACCCTACTGCCAAAAGGAAAAAAAGAAACTACCCACAAGCCCCTAGTATCATTACCTCTCATACTCATACCTGCCCCTTGCAGACCAGTTAATTTATATAAAAATGAATACAACCTTATAGCTTGTCATATTCTATGAATGTAGTTTTATGATACTATTAATGTTACTTTTTTTCAAAGTATAGGTGAATTTTACCCAAGACCTTTTATTTCAATAAAATTTTTAACATTTTGAATAAAAGCTTGTTTAAACATCTTCAGAAATCTTGGTGGAAGGTTGGAGGCAGAGATGCTACCACACATTCAGACAACTCATTCTCTTATAGATACCCCTGACAGTTTTAGTTTCATCAAGGATCAAACACTGAGTCCATAAAGTTTAATGGGGAGGGTGTGCACACTTTTATTGTAAAGAAAAAGTAAAAGAGAAGACCTACCCAGAACTCTTAGAGGTTCTAGGGGATTAAGCAGTATGGTTCAAAAATAGACCCTAATACAAAAAACTCAAAAATATGAAAAATGATACAGCCCAAAAAGTTGGATTAGGTAACTACAACCAAGTAATCACCTATGTAATTATTCCAAAATCTGAAAAAAAAAATCCCAAATCTGAAATATGTATGGTCCTATACATTTCAAATACAGGATGTTCAATCTGTACCACCACTGGAGAATAAGACAAAATATTTATGGGCATTTACATTTCCTTTGGTTCATTGTATCTCAGTATTCATATACATCTAAGAATACACTGTAGTTAGAAAATTCTGCCAAATATATCTTTTAATCAATTTTCAAAAACGTTGGGCAAGGTGGTGCATACTTGTAATTACAGTTATTTGGGAAGTGGAGGCAGGAGGAACCCAAGTTTGAGTCTATCCTAGATAATTTACCAAGACCCTGCCAAAAAATACATAGAATGGTTAAGGATGTAACTCAGTTGTAGAGCACTTGCCTAATATGCACGAGGCCCTGGGTTCAATCCTCAGGGGTTCAGAAAAAATTTATGAGTAGACTAAGTAAATAATTTTTTTTCCTTTTTATCTTTTTGAGATAAACTCACTTTGTATTCCAGGCTTGTCTTATTGCAACAATCCTCCTGCCTCAGCCTCCTATGTGCTGGGATTACAGACATGGCCACTGCACCTACCTTGAAGGTTTTAATTTTAGGGATCCTGGAGTATTGTTTTCATAGTAATCTGATCTACTCCAGCAAAAGTAAGCCACCTAGTGGTGACAATATGAACAGGGAAACAGCAAAAAATGTCATCTCTAAATCCAACACCTTTTTGATAATTAGGTTTTAAAAAAAAATAAACCCAGCACTGTTTATGACTACAAATTTTTCTGGCTGGTTTAGAAGACTTCAACACTCACAATACTAAAAATATCTTCCTAACTTCTAAAATTTTAAAATTATAGATTAATATTTTAATATTTATTAAAAGAAGTATCTTCTCTTTTTTTTTTTTTTTTTTTGTCTTTTTGAGACAGGGTCTCACTATGCAGTTCAGGCTGGCCTTAAGCTCACTTTGTAGCTCAGGCTGGTCTCGAACTCACAACAATCCTCCTGCCTCAGCCTCCCGAGTGCTGGGATTACAGGCATGCGCCACCACGCCCAGCGTATCTTTTCTTTTTGAGGCAGGGTTTTACTATGCAGTTCAGGCTGGATTTGAACTCCGAGATCCTCCTGCCTCAGCCTCCCGAGTGCTGGTACCACACCCAGCTAAAAGAAATATAAGGATACATTTTTTTAAGTGCACAGTAAAAGGATTTATAAAAGTTAATCTGCTTACACTGATACAAGCAAATTTAAATCATACTTTTACAAATTTATTATTGCTTTATAATTTCTAAAAATTTATCTTTGTGATATGCATTCACAGGATATATTTATTTTTATAACTAAATCTTACAATGTGGAAAATGATCATAGTTTTACAGATCAATACTTCAGATCTTTAATCAAAGAATCAATCCCTTACCCTACTCTTATTACAATGGAAAAATATGATCTGCGACTATTTTCAAAGACATTGGGCAGAAAACACTGGGTACTAACTATATAATGAAAAGTTTAAAAAAATGGCCAGAAATGCTGAACTACAATGTTATGGCTATGCAAAATGGTTCCTCATTCCACCTATTTTTGCATCAATTCCAAAACAAATTTGATCATTAGACTTTATTTCAATACAGAAAAACTGTGCAGCAAATAAATACTACAGCTTTGGTGTAAAAAAAAATCCAGTAACACAAAATTGAGCAGAATCTCTTTAAGAGTAGTTATTTTTCAGCATGTTAACAAGAGGTTCAGATTATTGAAAGATTTGTGGCAGAGGAAAACAACTGTAACATTTAATTTTGAATATAACAAACCAACACACTTTTGGTGATCGAGGGTCTGGAGAACGAGCAAAGAGTTCATCTTCAGGCAACTGAACACTTGAGGAAACTGATTCACATGGACGTGTACCATTGTAGATATGAAATTTGCAATGAGGATTTAAGGCCATGGCAAGAAGTTCTAGAAGTGGAAACCAGTCTTGGGACAGCTTGGCCACACATAACTCCACTAGCCGATGAGTATTGTTAATAATACATCTCTGTTATACATGGGAGAAAGGTGTTTAGAATATCAAAACATTGCAATTTCAAACAGAATTATCTTATAAGGTTATCTTAAAATATTAATGACTTCTCAATTTTCCATTTAATTATACTGAATTTGATGGTACTGGAATCAAATGAAAGACATATTAGCATTTACTTTGTATTTTATATGATACCCATTTTCAAAAGTTATTTCTTGGAGCTTAAAAAAACAAAGCAGGTGTCATAAATTACCAATCTTTGCCTTACATCCATAAATATCAAATTATCATATTTTTTTGAATTTCTATACCATAGGCTGCAATTCTAAATCTAAATACATCAATTACCCAAGATGGAGTACATTCACTATCCTCAATGACACCACTTTGAAACTATCCCCACCCTCTTTTTTGGAAAGACAGGGTCTCCCCCTATGTAGTGCAGGTTGGCCTTGAACTCATGGTGATCCTTCCTGCCTCAGCTTCCCCAGTGCTGGGATTATAGATGCGTGCCACCTTGCCCAGCCCAAACTTTTCGTTTCTAAGCCTATAATTTAATCTATTATATGAGATGATCCAAACATACAGTAAATATTTAAAAAAAATATTAACAGTGAAAGACACACTGCCAAGAATGTATCTGAAATTTGAGTATTCGATGGGGATCAATGGCATTGTGTTTTGTAATAAAAATTTTTTAAATATTCACTATAATTTTTGATCACCTGTGTACAACTCATGGTGTAACACAGTAAATCAGAAGATCCTGGAATTTTCATACCATGATCACACCTGGGAAATAGTTCAGAGATGACAAAAATCAATTGCTTTACAAGTGATGACCATTTCCACAGAAAAACAAGGAATAGAGACTTCAACAAATTACAACACTTAAAAGGCCTAGTACACAAATTTTTTTCTAAGATCTTTGAAATCTGACTTTTTTATAATCAATGAATTACTGAAATGTTTGTAGAGATCTAGGCTTACACGTAAGTCACTTCACGACAATACTCATTGGAGACCACTCTAATACTATACACTTTGGCTAATGGTTTCAATTTTTAGATCTTTTCTTCCCCTTGCATCATACACCAAAGTTGAAACCTGTAAGTTTCTTTGCTGTCTGTTTATGATGAGCACACTTTCCATTCACCTTTATACTAACCCTTTTGGTGTCTCAAATGTGTTTGTGTTACATTCCCTATCTTGGGTGGTTTTCATCCTCAATGGTACATAAAATAACAGCGTATTAAACAACTGATAGCATCATGTCTTCTATGAAATGTGGTGACTTGTCTAAGGTCACATATGCCTTGCAAATCCGGAAGACAGATTTAAACTTAAGTTTTCTTACTATAAATCTCATGCCTTTTTCTGAAACAAGGTCTTGCTATGTAGCAGCCCAGGCTGGCCTTAAAGTCATGGCAATTCTCCTGCCTCAGCCTCCCAAATACTGGGACTATAGGAATGTAGCACTGTACCTGTCTCATGTTCATTCTTAATGACGGTGCTGCCTTTAATAGATTTGTATATATATATCAAACAGACTAAAATATAAGCTTCAGGACAATACTCATCGGAGACCACTCTAATACTATACACTATATAAATATATTCAACTCCAACCACCTCCTTTTTACCCTACAGACTGCTATGTAAATCTGATCTGTTAAAGTCAAATGAAGGACTTACATGAATTTCAAACTTCCAGCCACTCACTGCTTCATCTGTAAGGATTTTAGTGAATGATATTGTCAGCCCATCTCGAAAAAATCGCTGACATGCTTCACTTTTAACATCAAGGCCTATACAAAAAAAAGAGAAAAACTTTAACACAACATTTCTCCAGTTGTTTTACAATGTCAAATTATATAAAAATATAATAACTTCAAACTATTTAATGATAGGTCACAAATGCAGAGTACATTGGAGGGCCTTATATTATGCAAAAGGTAAAATACTGTTAAAGTTATTACCATTTCAAACTTTCTATGTATGTCAAAAGGTAACCTGACTCACAAAGAAAAAAATCAACAAAAATTTAAAATATTTAATTATGTAAAAATGCACTGAACTCGGTAATGCTAATTAAAAACATTAAATTTTATGACACTGGATCTTCAACTCAAAATGGTTGTCAGCATGTGATGAGGCATCTAAATATCATTTTACTAACTGAAAATAAACCTTAAAAACATTCACAACTTTAAAAAATTTTCTCTTGTCCATAAATCACCCATTTAGTACCCATATCCTCACACTATTCTCTAAGTTTGTGGAAGATGAATGTTTTATTAACCTCTGTGAATGTTTCTATCTTTGCTTAATTTTATTTCAAAGGAGAGCCATCTGCTACCAAACACAAAGAACATACACGACACTTAAAATACCCAGTTGTAGGGACTCAACTGTAGGCCTCAGCACTGAGCTGCATACCTAACTCCCTTTAAAATTTGAGACAGGGTCTTGCTCAGTTGCCCGGGTAGGGCTCAAACTTTCAAACTTTCTGCTTCAGGATTGAGATTATTTTGTTTTGAGATTGTAAGTGTGTGCCACCAAACCTGGCCATGCTTGATTTTGATTATACAATAGGATGACATTTAAGCCGGGCGTGGTGGTGCATGCTTGTAATCCCAGCACTCGGGAGGCTGAGGCAGGAGGATTGTTGTTAGTTCGAGACCAGCCTGAGCTACAAAGTGAGCTTAATTAAGGCCAGCCTGAACTGCATAGTGAGACCCTGTCTCAAAAAGACAAAAAAAAAAAAAAAAAAAAAAAAAAAAAAAAAAAAAAAAAAAAAAAAAAAAAAAAAAAAAAAAAAGGATGACATTTAAGCCTAACCTTGTTTTAAAATAAACCATGGCCCTAGAAAATAAACAGGGAAGGATATAAATCTACCAAATGTCAATGCTGTTAAGTATCAGTCCTTATCCATTACTTTTCATATTCGATTTCAGGAATTTAAATATGACTAGCACAGAAGTTTCCAATAATTTGCTCAATTGGTGAATAAATGTATAAACAGAAAACTTCATTATTACAAAACAATTATAATCTGGTTAACTTTCATAGTTTGTTACTTTTATACAATTAATATGACATAATGACACATTTCTTTAAAACATTCACAACTACGCCATACTTGCTATGTCTCACTGAAGGGTGGCATAAACCACTGGTGGTACAAGCATGCCTGTTCCATTGGGCAGAGTGGGACAAGATAGGATGGGACAGCTCCATCAGATCATTTAAAGTGAAGGGAACATGTTAGAAGAGTAATTACTACAAGATAAATGAAAATTTCCCTGTCCAAGCAATGTATCAAAGATGTTAATTCTGACAATCATTAACTCCAGTTTTACAGCATCTATTGGTAGTTACAAAAAGTGGCAGAGACTAAAACAGTGATGGTGAACCTTTTAGAACTTTCACCTGTTCCATAGGTTCACCACCACTGACTAGACAAGGTCTTAGGACATGGAGGCATGCCTTCAGAGGTAATCATGGGACACCCATAATCTCTCACCCTCTCTTGTACTTTCTGGCCACCAGGAGGTAACATTCCTCTACTATACAGGCCCCACTACGATGACACACAGTCTCACCATGGGCTCAAAAGGTATTAGGGCCAACAGATCAAGGAATAAAACTTACAAAGCAGTGAGATATATGCTTATTGCTGAGGTATCTGTTACAATAAAAAGCTAACACATATGGCTACCATATTTCAGGAAATGAAATATTATTGCTTTTTATCTTAATCTCTGATGTCTTAAAAATGAGAGTTCTATGCTAAGATAATTCAATTATACCTAAAGTAGAGCAAAATAACTTAAGACAAGATTAATTCCTATTTGTTTTACTTCTGAACAACTGAATAAAAAGAAATTAGATTCCTTATTAGCTCCCCCCCCATAACGGGGATCAAACTCAGGACCTTATACTTGTCATGCAGGCGCTTATGCTGCTGAGCTATCTCTTTGGCTAAAAATTTTTAAAACACAGATTCTCATCTTTCAAGTCATTTAGAGGGAAAAAATTCATATAATTTCTGAGCATTTATAAAAACACACGTAGAAACGGAGTATGGTGTGGCACACCTGTAATCTAGTACTTGGCAGGAGGACTGCCAGGAGTTCAAGATCAACCTGGGATACATGGTAAGTTTGAAGCCAGACTGAAATACAGAGCAAGACTCTGTTTATATTTCTAAACAAACTACACATAATGTAAAAACACAATGTTGGGGCTGGAGAGATGGCTCCCTGGCAAGCACAAGGGCCTAAGTTCAATCCCCAGTTCTGCAAAAAATAAATATAAATAAATAAAAACACAATGTTTATACAATGGCAATCCTTATTCAAAGCACCAGAGATGAAGGCTCTACTAGGCACAGAGATCCTTTGGTTCACAAAGGACAAATGTACACAATCTGTAGATTTAAACAGCATATTTTTATTTTTAGACCAGAAATGGCTCAGGATAAACACACACACAAAGCCAGCTATATCTGAAGTTCACCCCATCCATCATGTATTCAACTATAAAATTTTCTTTCATGTATTATCAGTCTCCCTAAAACAGATGGGACCTAGTTTTAAAATAAACCTTTGACAACCCCTTTACTAATAACTAAAAAATAGGACTAAACAACAGATTTCCTCCTTAGAAATTCGAATATACACAAATTGAATGCGTTAACTTCAGAGTTCATAAACACTTCTTGAAGACCTCATAAGCTACAGCTAGTGTTTATTAACAGCAACAAACTATCTTAGCAGCATACATTATGGAAAGTATGACAACATCAAAACTTACCTTTCTTACTAAGATCAATAGCAGCTTCTAAAAGCACTTCTAATTCCCCTTTTGGCAAAACTGGAACCACCCATCGAGGCCTAAATTTTTATAAAATAAAAAGATGCTTACTGGTTGTGACTATAAGAGGCACTATAAATCAGTTGCTAATTTTAATTATTTACCTTGCTGTTAAAATATCAATACTAAAATAAAGTACTATATTAAAATAATCAGGTTGGCAGAATATCTGCTTTGTGTAACTCAACACCATCTATTGTCTCCACAAACAGAATTCTTTGTTTTGGGGCGTAACCAGGGATTGAACTCAGGCCCTTGTTCTTGCCAGGCAAGCACTGATTCTACTGAGCCATCTCCCTGGCCCCTACAAACAGAATTTCTTAAACATACCATCAAACAAAAGATATATCAATGAGATGGCTCAGTGGAATAAGCGCTTCCCTGGCAAGTGCAAGGGCCTGAGTTCAACTTCCGGTTCCGTAAAAAAAAAAAAAAAAAAATTTCAATGAGAGAACAATGAAACTCATTTTAATTTAGTAAAGTATAATTATCAGTTAATTATACATCATAGATGCCTACTATGAAGGTTCATAGGAAAGGGTTATTTCAGGACAAATTAGAAGAGACTTGTCTTGAACTTCACAAAGAACAAAACTTTTAGGAGGCAAAGAAGTGATTCATGCCTCCAATTTTTACAATTCACTGACATTTCCTGATGGTTAAGTAAGCCACAGTGGGGCTGCAGCCTCCATGTTTCCAGAGATACCCTTCTCCCTCAAACAGGGATCTAACCTCTACCCTAGTGGTGCTTTCTTGCTAAAGCACAGTCCTGGACCAATCAGCTAGTCACCCATACTTTTCTTACCCTTTCCTCCTAACCAACACCCAATTTACCAACTGTGTCCTAGAAGAGACAGCTTTGTTCCACTTATCTCTTATTAATCTGTCCTAAGAGTTGACAAAATACTCCCTATAATTTAATAAAAAGCATTCCTTACCAGATAACTAAAATCAAATGTATTTACCTGTCATTTTTAATTTTTTAAAAATTTTCTGTATTTTTTTCCCTTCAAGACAATATGCCTTGCTATCTTCTAACTAGATAGCAAGTACTTTGCCAACACACACTACCAGTAAAACTGCAAAGCAATCATATAACCTTCTGTTTTGATGTCTCTGCTATAGAGGGGCTATTACATACATGTTTATACAGTTTCTCATCATAATTCATTGTACTGGTAGGTTCTTTAAATATACTATTAAAATTAATGAGCTAACATTAAAAAGAAAAATATTCAAGATAAATGAAGTGGGGGACTATAACAAGTTATAAAATTATAGTAACAATCTTTTGTCTGTATAAAACAAGGGGAAAAGAAACTTCTACATAATACAGTTCTATTTTAATAATGTAGTCATTCATATTTTAAATGCAAATGATTATTTCCCAACATTATGTATATTAATGTCATTACTGAAAACATAATGAAGAAAATTTGGTAAAACAAGTGTCTTATTAATTACTTTTCTTTGGGGGGGTATGCCATACTTCTCAAACACTCCCTTGTCCAGCCCATGGACCCAGGGAAGAACACACCCATATGGGGCTCCTTATCATGATCTCTTATTATTTTCTTAAGCCTTTTTCTTGTCCTGAACAGAAGCTTAAAGCTTCACCAGGGTTCACAAAGGGCAGGCTTTGAGTAACTCAGTCTCCTTATAACCTGGGGGCCACCCCAAAGTTATTAAAAGCCATCCAGTAAACAACCTGCCAATGAGGAAAAAAGCTTCATAAATTCTAGTAAAAGGAAATGGCATAAACAGTTCCAGTTCTGCTTCAGAAAACACCAAGAGCCTCAACAATCGAGTTACTCTTTTTTTTGTCCTTTTCAGACAGGGTCTCACTTATGCGGTTCAGGCTGGCCTTGAGCTCATTTTATAGCCCAGGCTGACCTTGAATTCACAATGATCCTCTTGCCTCAGCCTCCTGAGTGCTTGGATTACAAGCATTCATCACCACACCTGGCAAGCCTCATTAATCTAAAACTTTCATTTATTAAATCCATTAAGAACCAAAGTACTTGGCAGTGGCTAAGATGTGAGACAACTGAGGTGGCAGTAAGATTACTGTAACATTTTCTTTGCTCTTCTCATCCACTATGAGACACAAAGCTGAAAGACTTGGTTATTTTTATTATACATGACATACACTGTAAAACTAAAACCAAAACCTACTCACCTATTGATCATATCATCCAACTTTGCCAAGTCAGTATGTGGAAATGCAGGTTCCTCATCTTCAATCTGTGGTGGGGCATCACCCTGACCTTGTTCATCTGGTGGAGTTGCCGGGGAATTTTCATTGGAAGAATCAGGTGATGAAGTCTTGATTCAAAAATTAAATACCCAGATTTCAGTTTCTTTAAAGTATGTGCAATATTCAGTAATTCAAACAACAGCTATTAGTGTTGCGAATTTTGAAAAACATGTTGTTAATCTTCATTTAGTCCTCAAAAGCCTAACAAAATATTCTACCACTGTGTAGCAGATGAGAAAACGTGCACAGATCACACACAGCGCAAACTCTATAGAGTCTGGATTTAAAAGCCTACTGCAAGGTCTATGTTCTTAATCTATACTAATTCTCTGCTTATGCTTTCTAATGAGCCCTGTCATAATACACAAATTGTATACCTCTGAAGCATATTTATAATTTGTAATTTACATCTTTTTAAAACTAAAAGCAAAAAGAAAATATTTTTTTCTGTAACTTCTCTACTCTTACACTATTATCCAACAACAGTAACTTAACATGACTATAGCTTTTAAATAAATCACATCTTTCAACTAACAGGAATAATTTTAAGTTTTGTTATTCCTTATTTTAACACATCCCTTTCATAATAATGTAAATAAATTTCTAGGATCCCTATCTTTCCCTCATGGGATTGATAAGTGAACCCAGAACCTTGCACATGTCAGGCAAATACTCTGTTGAGCTATACCCCCAGCCCATAATCCTTATTTTTAATTTTGAAAGCAAGTGATACTTTCTCTTTGCAAATGAATCTAACCTAGAAAAGAGAGCCCTTCTCTCAATCATTTAAGCACCTACTGTGTAGTTATACAATGAATAGAGTTGCATAAGTAAATGCTTGCACGAAGACAGCTAGTATTTTTTAGGTAAACATTTTTTGAGATGCAAACAGTGCACAGGTGCCACATAATTAGTCTCGCACAGAATTCAAGTGTCAAAACTCAAAAACAAATAACTGATTTCAAGTATCTTAATTTTTTTTTTTTTGTATTTTAGTAAAGGGTCTGCAGGGTGTTCAAGGTCTCACTACTAGATTAGACTCCTAGTGACCCACCTGCTTACAGCCTCCCAAGAGCTGAGATTACAGGTATGTGCTACTACACCTAGTCTCAATCCCTGGGGCAGGCCTGGGGGCCCCTGCACTGGCGTTTTAATCTGCTGAGCTATTTGGCTGGCCCAAGTATGTTAACTTTAGAAACCAGGTTTACAAACAAAAAGTTTCTATTGGTATATATGTATTATATACACGTTCACAGAAAATAAAAGACAAAAATGAAAATTTAACAAAATCCAGGCACAATGTACATCTTAGCTCCTCCAGGTATTGAGGAAGGAGGACTGCCAAATATGAAGCTAGCCTGTGCAATTTAGGGAGAGACTGTCTCAAAATAAAAATGGGCTGTAGATAGAGCTCAGAGTGAAGGTTAGTGGTCTTTACTACTACTACATCAAAACAAAAATCTGTACTATCACACCAATGACATTCAGTTATTTCCTGTCATCTTTATGATCTAAATGAAAACTGTACATGTATGAATTTTCAATAAAGATTATACCTACTTACATTTCTGTCCCTTCCCATTAGACACTTGAGTATACAATTTTTTAATTATTAAGTATATTCATTAGGGCCAGGGAGATAGCTCAGTGGAATAAGTGCTTGCCTGGCAAATGCAAGGTCCTGAGTCCAATCCTGGTATATATGTTAAAAATATTTAAGGGCCGGTGAGATAGCTCAGTGGAATAAGCCCCTGCGCCAGGGTTAGATCCTTGGCACCACATGCCACATTTGTGACCTAGTCCAGGTGTGGTGGCACATGCCTGTAATCCCAGCACTGGGGAGGCTGCAAACAGGAGGATTGCTACGAGTCTGAGCTGTGTAGTGAGACCCTGCATCTGCACAAAATACAACAAAAAAGATTATTTAAAAAAATAAGTCAAAGTAGGAATTTGATTCCAAGTATCGGAAAAAATGAAAAGAAAAAAAACCAAAACCCACTTGTACTTTCTTGCTAGTACAAGATTTGCTTATTTCTCTAAAATGGCAAAGGAGAGAGAAAGAAGCTAGGATATTAGTGAGTATTCTATAGGATCTGGACAGCAAGAACTTTTTTTTCTGTATTTTAGGGAAGGGTCTACAGGGTGTTCAGGGTCTCACTACTAGATCAGACTCAGTGAGCCACCTGTTTACAGCCTCCCAAGTGCTGGAATTGATGGTTCAGTGGTAGAATTTTCACCTGTCAAGTGCTGGGAGTACAGGTGCGCGTCACCACACCCATTCTCAATCACTGACTCAGCATTCTGGGGGAGGGGCTAGAACAGCAGGCCTAGGGATTGAACCCATCACAGAAGCTTTAATCTGCTGAGCTATTTGACCAGCCCTAAGAACTTATAAATTCTACAATAACAATACTTTTGCCTTAAAACTTTAGTACTGATTCCACAAAAACATGTACCATCTGTCACAACATATCTGTGACTCACATATACACACCCCACTAATTTACTCCTAAACACTGAGATACCTATCAAAAATTTTAATGCTTATCTTAGTTTAATACTTTCCAATATAAAACTATACATATAAGAAAGTGCTAAAATCATTATCTGAACTTCCAAGAAATAACAGCAAATCAAATTCACATGAAGTAAAAAGAAGAAATAGAGGCAAAAAAGGGATGGGGCGAAGCCAAAATAGTGAGGTTTTTTTAAAAAAGGTTTACTGAAATTCATGAACCCCTAAAAAAAAAAATCAGGAGGACACAAATAGGCAGTTATCAGAATCAAACAAGGATATAGTACTAAAGCCCCAAGACACTGAAAGATCGTTGAACAGATACTATTGTTGGACAAGGGGCTTCAGTGGTATAATGTGCAAGGCCCTAGATTTGATCCCCAGCAGGCATATGTGCATGTATGCACACATACTATATAAACAACTGTATCTCAAATTTGACAATTTAGGTGAAATGGACAGATTCCTTGAAACACCAACTTATCAAAAACAGAAATAAAAAAAAACTACTTTTTAAAAAGTTCTATATGCAAGTAAAACCTTTTCACAAATAAAAATCCCAAGTCAGATGGTTCTACCAGTAAAAATCTTTCATACAATTAGTGAAAAATGTACTAAAGCTTTAGATAAATTCATCCAAAGTCCTTGAAACTCTCAACTTATCAAAGACAGAAATAGTAGAAAAAGAAAACTACTTTTAAAAAGTTCTATATGCAAGTAAAACCTTTTCACAAATAAAAATCCCAAGTCAGATGGTTCTACCAGTAAAAATCTTACATACAATTAGTGAAAAATGTACTAAAGCCTTAGATAAATTCATCCAAAGTTCTTATAAAGAACCTGAAGAACTAGTACAAAATCTTGACAGCAAAATCTGTTACTCTCTTTGCAAACATTTTAGCTCATGCTCATTAACAATGCCATGAAGTAGTGACATATTATCCCCATTGTACAGATGAAAATGAAGCTTAGTGGTGATATAAATGAACTAAAGTCTTAAAGGTAGCAGGATGCAAAACTGAAATTTGAATACTAGCAATATGATCTAGGTCTTATGCTTTTTCTTAAAAATTTACTGTGAACTGAAAACTTTAGATACCAGAAAAATAAAATCAATCATATACTCAAACATCACTAACTATAACACTTGCACTTTTGCTGGGGATTATAGCTCAGGCATGGCACCTGCCTGGCAAGTACAAGATTTGAAGTTTGATTCCCAGTACCAGAAAAAAAAAAAAAACAACCCACTTGCACTTTCTTGTTAATGTGCAAGATCCATGTTCATTTTTCTGAAAAAGATAAATCATTTTACGACTTCTTAAATATTCAAAGAAAGGGCTGGCCAAATAGCTCAGCAGATTAAAATGCCTGCTTAGGCAGACACAAAGGCTGGAGTTCAATCCTTGGGCTCACTGTGCCAGCCCCGGCCCCACCCCTAGGGTGCCCTGAGATGGCTATTGAGACTGGGCATGGTGGTGCGCACCTACAATCCCAGCACTTGGGAGGCTGTAAACAGGAGGATCACTACAAGTCTGATCTACTCAGTGAGACCCTGTCCATCCTGTCCCAAATACAAAAAAAAAAAAAAAAAAAAAGCAGAGAATCCACTTCATCATTCACTGAATAGACATACCAACATGGCTTGAAATAGTACCTTCAACATCCTACCTGATTCTGTTGGAGGGGGGGCTGAGAATGGCCATCAGGAGCCTGGCCCTGGTTGTCATTCCCTCCAACTGGAGAGCCACGAGTCGTGGCTGTCATACTCGACACAGGGCAGATCTTTGCAATTTTGTCTGCTTATGTAGTTGTCTTCAGAAAAGAAATTATAGTCCACTTATAAAAGATGAAGTACCAGCATTTGTCAGTCTTAAAAAGCTCCAATTCAAGAATAAACCATCTTGCAGAGACCATTGCATAACCTGCAAATAGAAGAAAAAAAGTACATTTGTTTGACATGAAAAATATGAATTAAACTGCACATTTGGTATCAGAAAGTAAACCAGGTCAAAGATGGCTATATAAATGAAAGGAGAAACCAGGTGTGGTGGCATCTGCATGTTAGCCCAGCAAGTACCAAGCTGAGGCAGGAATGATTCTAAGGCCGGTCTAAACCATGTAAGCAGACTCTGTCTCAAAGAAAACCAAAGAGAAGGGAAAATAAAATTAGTTTCGTTAACATTCAATGTAATAAAATGATGCAAGAAAATATGCAAATATAACTTATATAACATTTCAGTTTTCTCTGGCACTGATTCCAAACAGTATATCAAGGACTTTCCTGGCACTTCATGGAATAAGACACTATCTGTCCTCCACTTTGCTAATGCCTTAAATACAGGGCAAAAACAAACCCACTGAAGACACAAAGCAAAACATAATTTCTACAAACATTTCAGGAAAGACTGGGCATACATCTATCACTGACATTACAGCACTATGAATGGTTTTAACATAAGCATATTTTAACATTTCGAACGGAAACTCCAGGGCAGACGGATATACATGGAAGACCTTCTGCACATAGCAAAACTGAGGCCATCTTCAAGCCAAGGACAGAAGTCTCAGAAGAAAAACATCCACACCTTGATCTAGACTTCCAATCCCACATAATTGTGAGAAAAAAAAATGTTTTTAAGTCCCTCTAGTATTCAGAACAATGGCACCAAACCCTTAAATTCTATTTTCACTACACCAATGAGCTTTATCTTTAGCTTCATGGTAAAATCACTTGAGGCAGTTAAAATGAAACACTGATGCCCAGGTTCCTCTCTAGATGGAATGATATCATTTGGTGGTAAGGCCTACATGTCAATGCTTTTCAAAGACCTTCTGGTTGAGTCTAATGTAGTTAGACTCAGATGGAGAAACTTTTTGTTTTACCCAAAAGTCCATCTTTAGCTATAGGTTATAGTTTTGAAATACATAATTTGAAGGAGAGAGAGGAGAAAGGTTGTTTTCCCACAAATGTAGTAATGTTTCATTTCTATGTTTTAAAATCCTAACTTCACTTAAGATTCAAAACCAAATTTAAGGTGGAAAACATATCCAGGGCTCACCTATGTAAGTAAATCTTAATACCCAAATATAGTGTTTATCACAAGACACTTAGATGAGAAAAATGTCACATGTGCAAAGAAGTTTCCAAATGCTATACTATTACTTATTCACACTAATCTGTGTAGCACGGAAGGTGAATATAATCACTTCCGTTTTACAGAGTCAAACGCAAGAACTGCAGGGCTTGTTGAAGTTACATAAAGCCAACTCTCAAGACAGGATTCTGACTTTTTTTGTTTTTGAGACAGGGTTTTGCTATGCAGTTCAGGATGGCCTTGAATGTGGCAATATGAGCCCTGGGATTAAAGGGATGCACTACCACACAGGGCTTGACTCAATGACTTCTTCCTCTTCAAATTTTATCACTTTCAAATCAAGTAAAGTGTACCTTATACTATACCAAAAGAATAAACTATAGGGAGGTTAACACGAAAAATATAATGAAAAACCTGTAATAGTTATCAGAGGGATAAGTGTAACCCTACACACACACAAAGCTCTAATTTAAAAATGTATCTTCCTTTAGATATCTGGGAAAAGTTGCATTTGTCTGAGAAAATAAAGAGGTAATGAGAATGAAAAAAAACCTGAGCCGGGGAGATGGCTCAGTAGAATAAGTGCTTCCCTGGCAAGCACAAGGGCCTGAGTTCAATTCCCTGTTCCACCAAGAAAAAAAAGAAAGAAAAATCAACAATTTCTGCCTTGTTCTTAACACAATTTTAAAAAGAATAGTTTCTGACTTGGCTTTCATTTCTTCCATTCTTGCTCATCACAGCCCACACTATCAAAATTGCTTATGGATGGGTCTGAAGGATATAATTTTTAAAAGTACATACAAAGCTTTGTCAGTGTGCTCACTGGGAGAGGGATGGGGAGAAGGTCTGGTTCACAAATCAGTGGTCTACTAATTGACAAATCAAATACTGCTTCCCAGTATTCACCTAACCACTCTTCTCAGTATCAGACAAAATTAAAACACTGCAGTATTCTCTTTTTTCTGTATTTAGGACAGGGTCTATACAATCTACACAGTCTTACTATGTAGATTGGACTCATAGTGATTCTCCTGTTTTTAAGCCTCCCAAAGTACTGGGATTACAGGCATGTGCCACCATGCCCAGTCTCAACCACTATCTCAGCATGCCTTGGGAGTGAGGCTGGCACAGCACGTGTGGGACTGGCACAGCAAGCTGGGGTTCAAATCTCGGCTGCTGTGTTCTGTGTAAGCAGGCCCTTTAGTCTGCTGAGCTATCAGGCTGGCCCTAACACTATAGTATTCTTCACTGCTTATGTACGAATTTGTGCCATTTCTACATATTAAAAAACCAGGGCTCCAAAGGTGTCACATGACTTGACCCAGATCTAGTTAAGACATTGAAATACCCAACACTAATCCTATCATCTAGTCCACTAAAACCATCATCACTTAAAGAAATGTCCAAATTACCCAGGTGTACAGTGACATAAATGGACAAGCAAATTGCTGTACATACACACAATGGAATAGATCTCTTTAAAAAAGAAAGGCTGGCCAAATAGGTCAGCCAATGAAAGTGCCTGCAAGCAAGCACAGGGGCCTGAGTTTAATCCCACCCCTGGGACACACTGAGATGGCAACTGAGACTGGGCATGGTGGTGCACACCTATAATCCCAGCTCTTGGGTAGCTATAAATAGTCAATCTAGTAGTGAGACCCTGAACACCCTGTAGACCTTTCCCTACAATACAGAAAATAATTAAATTAGAAAGGAAGAAAACTAACAAATACTACCATAGGAATTAACCTTGAGGATATTATACTAAGTGAAATATGCTAGACAAAACAGGTTAAATAATTGCATGACCCCCTCTTACAAGGGAACTTAGAAATAGCTGCACTCAAGACAGAAAGCAGAATGGTGGTTTTCAGAGCCCACGAAGAATGGAGAGTTGTTACTTACAGGATACAGAGCTTCAGATCAAGAAGATGAAAAAGTTCTGGAAATGGATAATGTTGGTTACTACTTTGAACTTTTTAAATTCTAATTAACTGGCTGACTGGGTATGGTGGTACATGCCGGTTATTCCAGCCCTTGGGAAGAGGCTGAGGTAGGACTGCCACAAGTTCATGGCCAGACTGGGCTCCATAGTGAGTTGAAGCACAGCACTGGTGGTTCAGTGGTAGAATTCTCCCCTGCCATAGTGAGATGAAGGCCAGCTTAGACTACATAGTGATAACCTTTCTCAAAAATAAATGCTAGCACACACGGAAAAATACACTATTTAAATTGTTTATGTACAATATTCAATCTTTATGTATTCTAATTACCCTCCATCTACACTTTCTCCCACCCCCCGGAACTGGGGATTTGAACTCAGGCCCTTGCGCTTGCCAGGGAAGCGCTTATTCCACTGAACCATCTCCCCGGCCCCACCCTCCATCTAAATAGACAAATCAAAAATACCTTGCAAGCCAGACACAGTAAGTAGCACATGCCTGTAATTCTAGCTACTCAAGAGGTAAGGTGGGAGGATTCCAAGTTTGAGGCCAGCCTGCACAACTTAGATCCTATCAGCACTTCCTGGGTACAAAATTTTCAGGAGCCCCCCCCCACACACACAAAGGCAAAAGACTATTCTAAATCAAACTATACAGCTAACTAGGAATTGTTTTAAACAAACTCTAAAATAAATGGAAAAAGTGGCAGTGTGAAAACTCTCAAACACAACTTTCAGACCTCAGAATTAAATCACTATCTGCTTCTTGTAGGACAATCAGCAAAGACTCAAGCTGCTTATCATCTCTAATTATTCTGTCTCATCTTTCTAGCTCTCGCTTTAATCTGCTATTTCTACCTCTGTAAAGTTCTCATTATTCTACATTTCCACTGGTGTTAGGCAGGTACGTAAGTCTCAACATAGCATACTTTGTGTATTCTGGTGTTTTAAAAAGCATCTCTATAAGAATTTTGTGTAGAGGTACACACCTATAACTCCAGCACTTGGGAGGCTAAGGCAGGAAACTGTAGCAAGTTCAAGGCCAGACTGGGCTACAGAGACCCTCTCTCAAAAACCTAAAAGGAATGTGTTACCTTTCCCTTGGCATGCTAGGCTATGAGCTAAAGAGCTAGAGGCATAAAACAATTAAAAATAGTATCTGCACTCAGACCTAACACTTTTTCACAAATCTTACCTGTTACTTATAATATGCCTACCTAAAAAGCCAGTTATCTTTTTCATAACTCTTAAAACTGAGCTATGACACCCACAAAAATGACAAAGATGTTAATATAAGGTATCTCACAAATACCTGACACAGTAATTCTTTAAAAATATAGTTTTCAGCCAGGCATGTAGCACATGCTTGCAATCCCAGTATTCAGGAGGCTGAAGCAGCGGGCTTGCTGTGAGTTTGAGGCCAACCTGGGCCCACAAAGAGTTCAAGGCCAGCCTGAACTATATAGCAAAACCCTGTCTCAAAAAGAGAAACATCTTCTTTCCCTGTTCTATGAGGTATTCTACAAGGAATTAATTTTTTTGCTTTGTTTTGAGATATGATTTGGAAATGCTTAAATGGAAGAAAAAAAATCTCGTAACGCATATATTCTAATTACACTATGGTACCCTTCTTTTAACCAATCCCTTTCAATCCAAGTGGAAGAATAGCTTGGAGTCCCTTGCTTTACGTGATTCCAAGTAGTCTCTTGTAGGTCAAACAGAGTTGGTTTTCTGAGACAATTTAGGCACACATGCAAGAATAGAACAAGTTTTCTACACAACCTGATCATCTTAATAATTAAATCATTTAAAGTTTGACACAATAATCATCTTCTATAGCACTGTTCATATTCAACAATGTGAAATTTTACTGCATGAAGCTTTGTTGCATCTTTAAAAAGTACTGAATAAGCAGGAAGCAACTTGGATTTTCTGCAATGCAAAATACAACCAGACTAGTAGTATTAGATTGCCTGTAGGACACACGTTTTTTTCATATTCAAATATAACATCCCAATATCATACTTAAGTGATGGTTGGGCTGTATTCTAAATAATCTAGAACTATATAAGTAACAAGCCATTTACAGATGTTAAACTTTGCAAAACTGACTTTCATCTTAATTTATGACTGCCTCCTGTTATGTATTTTTCAAAACAATTAGCTATATTCCCAGAATATGGCATAATTAATGTCTACAGGGTTGGGAAGATGGCTCAGTAGATTAAGCGCTTCCCTGGCAAGTGCAAGGGTCTGAATTCAACCCCGGGTTCCACCAAAAAAAAAAAAAAAAAAAAAAAAAAAACTTCTAGGAATAACATCTATAGCTGATGTGTTTGGATTGGAGTGGGGCTTCTGAAAGGTAACTGTCAGAGGTACAGCTGGTATGTTGCTGTACCTGGCTGCCATGCTGTGAGTAGCTTTCCTTTGCTGGATCCTTCCACAATCCCTTCCTGCCTTGGAGTTGGCCAACTGCAAGATTAACAAATGAAGTGAGCCAAATCAAGCCTCTCCCCTTCAAGATGCAGGTATGGGACGTTTGGCCCAACAATAAAAAGGTAATTAAGACAGCTGGGCACAGTGGTGCAGGCCTGTCATCCCAGGGCTTTGGAAAGCTGAGGCAGGAGAATTGAAAAGTTCAAGTGCCACATCAGCAACTTAGATCTTGCATCTCAAAAATAAATTTTAAAGCCTGCCCAGATAGCTCAGTGTATTAAGTGCCAGCTGAGGCAGACGCAGGGGCTGGGGGTTCAATCCCCAGCCCCAGCCCTCGGGTACAGACAGAAATTGAGACTGGACATGATGGCATGTGCCTGTAATCCCAGCACTTGGAAGGCTGAAAAGCAGAAATGATCACTAGAAGTCCGATCTGTGTAGTGAGATTTTGTAAACCCTGTGCTAAATACATTAAAAATAAACAAATTTAGCTGGGCGTGGTGGCGCAGGCCTGTTATCCCAGCACTCTGGAGGCTGAGGAAGGAGGATTGTTGTGAGTTCAAGACCAGCCTGAGCTACAAAATGAGTTTAAGGCCAGCCTGAACTGCATAGTAAGACAAAAAAAAAAATTAAAAAAAAAAGAAAAAGAAAAAGAAAAAGAAATAAATAAAAATAAACAAATTTTTAAAAAATTAAAAGTTAAACAGCTATGGGTGTAGCTCAGTGTGGAGTCCTTGGTTTTAAGTTGGAAGGGGATATCATAAGAATTACTGTGCAGGGACTAGCCAAATATCTCTCCAATTAGTGTTTGTTTAGGCAGAGCACAAGAAGTGCCCTGCCTACCCCACCTCTGGGGCATGCTGCGTGTGGTGCACTCTGTAATCCCAGCACTTGGGAATCTGATAATAGGAGAATCACTAGAGGGCCAACCAAATAGCTCAGCAGATTAAAGCAGGCACAGCGGGTAGGGTTTGATTCCAGGCCTGCCCAGCTGCCCCCACCCCCTAGAACACAGAGCCAGCAATTGAGACTGGGTGTGGTGGCACACACCTATAATCCTAGCTCTTGGGAGGCTGTGAACAGGCAGATCATTACAAGTCTGATCTAGTAGTAAGATCCTAAACACCCTGTAGGGCCTTCCCTAAAAATACAAAAAACAAAGAAAAAGAATCACTATGAGTCTGATCCACGTAATGAGACCCTATACACCCTGTACCAAAAAGATTACAGTTCAAAATACAAAATATTGGTAAGGGTAACTGTAGGTAGATTTTAGAGCCAGTATTACACTTCTGGTTAGTACCTTTTTTTCCCTATGTAATTTAAAAAGAAAATGCATGTAACAATGACTCTCAGTCAATATTAATGAACATAACACCATACAAAGATGTAATCTGTGAAAACAATACAATGGAAGTAGAGATAAACAGTATTTGTATGTGGTTGGAATTATTCAAACAAGGTCATTACAAATTTAAGATCCTTATTGTAATACTAAGGTAATCATTAAAATAAAAATAAAATACACAAAACGAAAAAATATTGTTCAATGGAGAGACAAAAGTTCATGTTAAGGTAGTCTGAAACAGTATTTAATAGCTAAATCCATAGGTATGAACATCCATATACCTTTATCTTTGGTGGAACTGGGAAATGAACTCAGGCCTTTGTGTGTGCCAAAGAAGTACTTACTCTACTGAGCCATCTCCTGGGCCCCTAAACATCCATACTCCTAAGCAACTTAAAAATGTAGTATTTCCTTTTTTTTGGCCAGAACCAGGGATTGAACTCAGGCCCTTGCACTTGCCAGGAAAGTGCTTATTCCACTGAGCCATCTTCCCCAGCCCCAAAAATGTATTTCCTAAAGAGTGATGTTTTCCTACCTCCACCAGCACTGCTCTCTTCCCACATTACTGTGATAAATTAGACACAAAGCCAGTGAAGTTAATCATATTGAATACAGCCCCCCCCAGTGATGTTAGTTCTAGATAGCCTCACAATCAATAACTTAGAAAATGCAAAAGATACTGATAAGAGACATATGCTAATGTCTGTAAGTATATCATGTATGCACCTTCTATGATACCAAAACATTATGAAAAGTTTGCAATGTATTAATTTATCAAATCCATCTTGTCAAGATATCTTAAAACTGTCTCATTGATATTTGTACTCTAATAAAATAAAAATTAAAAAAGAAAGAAAATGCAAAAGATACTGGATTAATTTTTGTTAAATTCAAATGTGTTACTTGAGCTAAATGCCTGCCTGCCTTCTTTCTTAAGGGTACAGTATATAGTCCACTCTGTCCCTGAACTCACAGTGACCCTCCTGCCTTAGCCTCCCAAGTGCTGGCATTATGGGCATATGCCACCATGCCAGCTTCACATTCTATTTAATACTATTTGAAATAACACCCCTAATTTTCGTCACTGACATCACTGCATACTATACATTGATGGCTACTTCCTAAAAACACAGCTACAGAACTCCCTCTTGCACTTGAAATTCTTTTTTTTCTTTTTTTTTGTCAGCTTCTATTTATTTAGTTATTTGGTACGGGATCTCACTATGTAGCTCAGACTCAGTGGTGCCCTGCATAGGCTGCGGTATTGGGAAATGACTGGGGTCCTTCCACTCACCAGGGAGGCACTTTATTTTTATTATTATTTTTATTGAAGAACAAATAGCAATGAGACAGTTTCAAGACAAATTAACAGGACAGATTCAACAAATCAATACACTGCAAAATGTTTTCGTAATGTTTCGGTGTCGTATAAGGTGCATACATGATATTATACTTACAGGCATTATTATAGCAGATGTCTCTAATCAGTGAATGAAGAGAGTGCAGCTATATAACCATCTTATTTCTCTACAGCTGATTTATATCACAGATCCAACAATTAACACCCTCTACCTTGTTATCTCCCCAGTATCTGTCCATAGAACTAGAAGCCAACATAATATCTTGTCCAACCACTATTAGTGCAAATCTTGCTTCTCATACAATTATGTAGAAGCATGGCATATTTATCCTAACTGTATTGTTTATATACACACATCATGATTCTTCCTTTGTATCCCACCTTTGTCTAGACCTGTCAGAGATGGACACTCTATTGTCATTAAACCAATTTAGGTGCCTGAACTCGGTGACACAATCCAACATAGTCCAGCACTCCATATCAATAGTGAGTTATCTGTGAAATTCTTAATGGCAATAAAAACTTTATTCATTTACAAATGCCTGACAATTAGTCAAACACTTTTATTCAAAACTTCTCTATACCCAGATCTGTCTAGTAATATGTACACAATTAGGGCACTAAAAGTTTTTACACTTACATAAAAGCTTCAGTGAACTTTGCCATCCTTTCTAAGAAATTCTTAAACACAAAGTTTTAAGTGGGTATACTCAACTTGAGTAATTTTACATAAAAAAATGATTTCTGCAATGAAGGCATTGAAACTCTGTGCACAGTTTCCCAATGAAACCATTATAACAGGTGAAAATTACTGTTTCAAAATCAAAAATTTAAGGTCTTTAGAAATTGTCCTAAGGGCATACAGCAAATGAAGAAGCTTTTAATCGGGAAAATGTACCATACCTAAGTAAGCACAGTCTGGCATTTAAGCCAACTCAGCAAAACAAGTTTCACAGCAGCCAAGTACAGCAAAAATACTTCTTCTGGGCTTCTCAGCTCAGAGAGAAAAGCACCTGCATTTGTCATCACCAACAACTTTGAGTTGCAGAGTTTCTATTACACGCAAGAGTGACAGACAAGTCTCAGACCTTTTTTTTTTTCCCATGCTGGCCTCACTTATGAGGTTATAGCAAGCCAAGAACAAGGGCAGTTTTAATGGCTATCACACCTCCTCAACCATTTAAGACCCCTGATAGCAAATACATGAAGACTAGAGGCCTTTTACCCTGCCCAAAGTGGAGTTTCTTTGAAAGTGAACTACTGTCTTCTGGAACAGTGGTATTCAGATTTTACAAAGGGGAAACACAGCCCTTAAGAAGAGAAAGAGAGTTTTGTGAAGTTATCTTAAGATGACTACAATATTTGGGATTAAGAGGCTGGTAGTTTCATGAAGGCAACACATTAAACCATTTAACTAGCAGTTTACCAGAGAACCACAAACACACAGCTAAGAACAACCTTCCTGGGATCAGAATAAACCACAAACTTGAGACATGGGTACCCTAGGTTACCATGACAAATATGAAAATCCAAATAGTTCAGAATATGATGAAATTTACATTCCAAGGCATCAAAGCTTGCGATTAGTAGAGGCTAACATTTACATGTGAAACCAGGCTTAATGTAAAGTAAAGAAAATATGACAATTTCTAATCAAAAGCCAGGAGTGGTGGCATATACTTGTAATTCCAGCTACTTACTTGGGAGGCCAAGGAAGGATACAGCTAGTTGGAAGTCTAGTCTGAGAAATTTAGTAAGGCCTTGTTTCAAAACACCTGGAACCTGGAATGTACCTCAGCATGCAAGGTCCTTGATTCAAGTCCCAGCACAAGCAAGATACACTTCACAAGCACTAATTAGTGTGGTTACTATGAAGGCCAATGTGTTGGAAAGGATGGGGAGAAAATTGGAGCATTGTGTGTTGCTTGCTGTTATGAAACAGTACGGTTACTGCGGAAAACAGTATTTTCAAGTCCTTAGAAAATTAAACAGTTTACCACAATCCTTCTTCTGGATACACAGCCAAAATGGTTAAAAGAGGTATTTGTACATCCATGTTCATAGCAACATCACTCATGGTAGCCATAAGATAGAAGCAACCCAAATGCACAAGGATGAATGGGTAAAAAAAAATGTGAGACACACAATGAAATATTATCCAGCTTTTAAAGGGGAAATTTTTATGCTACAACATGGATGAACTTGGAGGACATTAAGCAAAATAAACTAGTCACAAAAGGACACAAATACTGTATGATTTCATTTATGTGAGGTATCTAGAGTATCAAACTCAGAGAAAATAAAATGATGGTTGTCAGCTTTCCCTTTAACACAGTATTTTGCACCCAAAAGTAACAGAAGTTAAATGCAGTATGAAGGTGGGAGTTAAAGACTGCCAGACCAGCTGCCTAGAGCCCACATTCTACTTACATTATCAGGTCACAGGGTGTCTTAGGATTTATGTAGCTCTATCTGATCTGTGTGCATTTTAGGCTTATGTCTTAACTCAGTAACCTCCTTCCTCTCTGAGTAGTTCAGGGTGGCTTTGAACTACACTGCCCAGGCCTTGAACTCCTGGTGATACTCCTGCCTCAGTCTTCCAAGTGCTAGAATTAGAGGTGCACACCATTATAAAAATGCCCAGCCATCCTCCTATTAAGATTTTTATTTTTTGGAGGCAGGGTCTATACCAGTTCAGGCTGGTATCAAATTTACAGCAATCTTCCAGCCTCACCCAAATTGTGGGATTACATGTGTGTACAACACCTGGCATGAAGTTACTTTTAAAAGTCCTACATTTACTAAAGGTTTTCAGGAACCCTTTAAAGCTGTGATTATTTTATTGGAATTTTTGTTTTTGTTAGCACGCTGATTATAGTTACCACAGCTTTTGAGTGATCAGTTTGCTCTTAATCCTCATTTCCACCCATAAACCCTGTTATTTTGTTGCACAATTTTGCAGCACATGGAGGTTTTCAGCAATGTACATACAATACAGCAGACCTACAACAGATGTTTAAATGTCAAGTGTCATCTTTCTCTCAAGGTGCCTAAAACCTCCAGAGATTGTTGGAAAGCTTTAGAACTGCAGGATACACAGAAAGGGCCCAGTAAATGGTAGGCATTTTAGTAAGTAGAGTACTGATTATTTCTCTTCAAAGGCTAATCAGATTGTCTCACTTTTGTTAATTCTTATTTTTGAACATTCAGAAAGCTCCTTATGAATATCATCTCCAGAACAGCCCAGGGGGAAGCTATTTCTACAAAGTATAAATACTAAGATTTTCTGCTCTTAATATACACATTGAATTGCTCAGGGTGACTTTTACATAAATGAACTTGAAGAGCTTTACTAATGTAACTTTTTATTATTCTATTGCATTAACAGCATCCTACCAATTTTAAATTGTATTACTTTATAAATGGTAAACTTCAAGTCAAAAATATTTTGCCCCTAGAAGAAAATACATAGTACAACATTCTTACCAATCTGTGCTGGCTCTAAATATAACAGTAAGAAGAATAAAGATACCAGTAACAAGACACATCAAAATTATGCAGTGCTACACAACTTAATACCTGTGCAGGGAAAGATAAGTAAATGAACCACCTTTTAAGGTAAAAATATAAAACAGAAATAACCTAGCAGGGGCTGGGGAGATGGCTCAGTGGAGTAAGTGCTTCCCTGGCAAGCATGAGGGCCTGAGTTCAATCCCTGGTTCCACAAAAACAAACAAACAAACAAACAAACAAAACAACTCAGAAATAACCTAGCAAATATGATCATTTTATTTCAAATGCCAGGTTTCTATCAATAATACTAAGTTAGCTCAAGTGCACTAATTCTGGTTATAACCTTAACGGAATTACTGCAGTAAATGCTTATGTGATTACTTTCTATCTTAATGTTGCTTAAATGCAGAAATGAAATGAGGATTCAACTCCGTATGCTTACTACTCTTATATAACTATAAACCAAAACAAATATGTAAACTCGACACAAACAAACCTATTAATATTAATGACAGATGGCGGGGTATTTCTGACTAGGCGTGGGCTCCTCTGAGTTTTTCATGGCTATACTACTACCATCATTCGCCATGAGGGAGGCCTAGCTAGCTCTCCTACTTCCACTTGAATCACTACCACTTTGTACACATGGTGAGTGCAACATCACTTGCCCTTGGCACCAACACATCACTTGTGTTAAGTTGGCCTCATGTATTCTTACCCCACAAATCAAATATTACAATGAGCACAAAGGCATTAAAAATAGTAACATCAAGTAATGAAATGCAATAGCTCTTGGTTATGAGGCAATCATGTACAGTTCAATGTACATGATCATGAGTACAATAAAAATAAAGACAAACTTGTTTTAAAAAGAAAATACTTTGTTTTCACTTGAACATTAAAAGGGGACCAAAGAGATACTTTACAAGACCTGGAAGTGACTCAAAACACATTAAGATTTGGAAATCAACCATTCCAAATGTAGGAAATTCTTTGTCTGTTCTCCCCTTGAACACTGTATTACAACACTATAAAGACCACTGTTGTCAGCTGAAGATCTTTTTTCTTTTCTCTCCATTCAAAAACCCATTTCCCTTGTGACTGATATATCCATTACAGTTCTGCTCCCTGAATATAGTCAATTCTCACTTCACATTTGATGTCATAATTCTTCAAGAAACTGAGATTTACTATGTATATACACCTGGGTCTCTTCAAGAGAAAGACATTCTTTTACTCAAGTATTCATTTACTTATTGAATCCTTACAAAAGGTGCAAAGTCCCGATAAATGCCAGTCGCTAAACAAATCAGCCAATAAAAATAAATGAGCAATGTTGACTTAAAATATTAAGATACAAGTCACATACCAAGTACACATACCTTCTGTAATATCTACTTTGTTAAAAATGACAAGTTAAAATAAACAACTCAGGCTGGGAAGATAGTTCAGTGGGTCTAAGCACCCGCCTGGCAAGTGCAAGAACCTATGTTCAATCCCTGGTATCACATGCTGTGCCAGCCCTGGAATCCTGATGTGCTGCTGTGCTGACCACTGAAACTAGGTGTGGTGGCTCATAGCTGTAATCCCAGTGCTGGGCAGGCTGAGACAGAAAGATCACTATAAGTCTCAGCTGTGTTGTAAGACCCTGTACCAAATAAATAAACAACTCAAAGTTAATAGTATTTACCAATCTTTGTTACAATTATCTCCATAGAGCCGGGCATGGTGGCGCAGGCATGTAATCCCAGCACTCGGGAGGCTGAGGCAGGAGGATTATTGTGAGTTCAAGACCAGCCTGAGCTGTATACAAAGTGAGCTTAAGGCCAGCCTGAACTGCACAGTGAGACCCTGTCTCAAAAAAAGACAAAAAAAACCCCCAAACAAACAAAATTATCTCCATACTTTTAGAAGTTACAAATCAAAATCATGATCCAACATAATGAAACAAAGACCTCATTTCATTTAGTCAGCACTTTAAGCAAAGCAGATCATTAACATTTGTAGGTGCATCTTTTTGCTTGAATCTTCTACAACAAAAATGGTGAAGTCATACATGTAAAGAATATAAAGAAACCAAGACCTTCAAATTCCTTATCAATGAAAATTATATTCAATGTATTTAACAGACTTCAGATCTCATTCACAAACAGTACAAATCACTTACCTGAAGCATACAATTACCACCACAATCTTTTCAGAGTATGTTCATTACTACCAAAAAAGACCCCATTTTGGGGATGAATACAGTTCAATGGTAGTATGCTTAGTATGCACAATTATATAAACTTGGGCTAGCATGCTTAAATCCTGGGGTAAATTCCCATTGTAGCAAAAATAAAAAGCCTCATATAGTTCTATGTACTGACCAGGTGTGATGGAACAAATTTGTAGTCCCAGCACTTATGTAGCTGAGCCAGGAGAATCACATGCAGCGAGTTTAAGACCAGCCTGGGCTATAAGAGAGACCCTGTCTCAACCACCCCCTGACACAAAGTTCTACGTGCTGATAGACTGTGGTGATAAATTAAAATTTCCCAATGTTTTGTTTTGTTGTAAATCATACTAAGCAAAAGTAGTCAGTACAGTCTATTACTTCATTCATATGAAGTTTTAAGTTAGTGAACAAGATCAGAATAGAGCAGAAAGGGGACAGGAAGATAGCTCAGTAGAATAAGCTCTTGCTTGGCAAGAACAAGGGCCTGAGTTCAATCCCTGGTGGTTCCACAAAAAAAAAAGAAAAAGAAAAAAAAAAGGGGGGGCAGAAAAGAGATAGAAGCATAAAGGAACCTTTCAGAAAGTTGGAAACATTCTGTATCTTGGTTTTCTCTGTATCTTGATTTGATTGGTCATAGAGATGTATACATTGAAAAAAAAATATCAAACTACCGTATTTGCCCAACATTTGAACATATTACTGTATTTAAGTTATATTTCAAAAGATAATGATGCCAAATTCTTTTTGACTTTGCAGTTTGAAGCACTGGTTCTCAAATTATGGAATTGGGATTCCTTTTGCAAGAGATTGGAGAGGCCAAACATGTATTCTTACAATAAAACAATATTTGTCATTTTCCCTGTCATTCTCTCTTGGGTATAGAGTGACTTCTTTCAGAGATTACATGGTGTATATAACAAGACTGAAAGCAAAAGCAGACAGAGCATTCCTGCTGTCTTTTAGAGTTAAAATAACTGGCAAACAATGACAATCATCTAACTTTTTTTTTGTCTTTTTGAGACAGGGTCTCACTATGCAATTCAGGCTGGTCTTAAGCTCAGGCTGGTCTTGAACTCACAACAATCCTCCTGCCTCAGCCTCCCGAGTGCTGGGATTACAGGCCTGTGCCACCACACCCAGCCTAACTTTGTTTTGTGAAAAGGCATTTTCACAAAAATATACTGATACATTCAATGGGTTACTTTTGAATGTATGCATAATTTTAAAAGATCTGTTTAAATTTGCCATGTAGTAATATACTGATGGTTAGAATCACACATAAACAGAAGTTGTTTGGGGCCCTTGATAATTTAGAGTATACTGGTCTTAAAACTAGGAAGTTTGAGTGACTGGATTAATAATTTTACCCTAAATGCTTCCCCTAGCAGACTATATAAATTTTTAGGAGCAATAATGTTCTGAAAGCTTAAATTAGACTTCAGATGAAAACTTAATCAAGTTTTTGGCTGAGTATGTAACTGTAGCTCAGTAGTAGAGTACTTGCCCAGCATGTATGAGGGCATGGGGTTTGATCTCCTGAATTGCAAACCAAAACCAAAAACCTTAACCAAACTTCAAGTTGCTTTGCCAAAAAAGAATTATACCTAGCTACCAACTGCTAAGTCTATGGTCCCCAAAATTCACAATACAAGTCACTGACCAAGCACAATTAACCCACAGGATTCTAAATAAAGCATTCCAGAATAGAGTCAAGGGGAGGAAACTAAAGTTGTTATATATCTCCATTTGTCAACAACTCCTAAGCTCATTAAACATTTTTTACCTTTTATATTTTCCTTTAATTGAATTTTTTTCTTTTCTAGATTCTATTTTCTTCTATATTTCTAGGAGTAAAAAAGTAAATGTAAAACTTTGAGAAGCATTTTAAATTATTTCTTATGCAACACTGGTTTTATAAGTGTCACAGAGAACCAAGAGGTTAGTAATTTAAAACTGAGAACAACTGCAATTCTAAAACACAGCACTTGTGACTTGAGTACAGTACCCTTCCAGTGACTACCCCATTGTCATTTAAAATGTAAGCTGTTTAAGAGACCCTCCAAAATATGAGATGAAGTTGCTGCCAACTACTTAGACTAGATTATCAAATTCTTTTTAAAATGGGAAAGTAACATTGCAAAAGTCAAAGGAGAGCTTACAAGTAATGCTCTCTGGATGTCAGATTCTGCCCCCTTCCATAGAGGGCTCAGTGTAAAAACTGGATGTACTGTGATAATAAACAATTCAAAATAAAGCAACCATAGTGAAACAGTACAGTCAATACATATAACTAAGATGCTTTTTTCCTCAATCACCTTTCACCTTTCTCAACAGAGAGCAATACTCCGAGAAGTGAGGTTGGGAAAAGGAACTAAAAAAGACAACAGGTTCTTTGCTCAAGACTCCAAATCAGTAACACAGAAGCCATAGTCAAACTAGCAGCACATCCCACACAACAATGGAGCCTCATAGATTTCATTCTTTTATCCCATTTTTATTATAACTTAGCAAAATTAATACTGTCTTTGCCCTGGTGAGATGGTATAGACCTATTATATCAGCACTCAAAGAGTCTGAGCAGGAGGACTGCAAGTTTAAGCCTCACCTTGGGCAACTTAGCAACTGGGACTGTCTCAAAACAGAAAAGGTTGGGCATGTAGCACAATACAAAGACCCTGTGTTCAATCCCCAGTACAACACACACACACACACACACACACACTCCCAGTTCTTCTGCCAATTCTCCAACACATCCAACCATAACGTCACCAGAATTATCTTAAAATCCTCAAAACCAGTGTCATCTTTCAGTTAAATGCCATCTCATTATCTTAAAAACAAAACCTACCTACCCTAAGCAAGGCACAAACTCCTCTTGTGATTTTCGTTCCAAACTACTTTCCTGGTCTTATCTCCCATAATCCCTACACCTTTACATACTAGTTTTCCTTCTAAAAAGATCCTTTCACATTTTCACCAATCCAATTTCAAACAATGAGTCTCAATTTTGTTCCCAGGACATTTCTGGCAATGCCTAAAGACATTTCTTAGTTTTCACAAAATGGGGGGTTACTGGCATCTTGTATATAGAGGTCTGAGATGATTAAGACAGCATTACACAGCAAAGAATTATCTGACCAAATACTTTTGGTCAATGATGTAAAAGTTAAAAATTCTTGCCTGATTTCAAGTTTCTTCCTTTTTGTGGGAAGTACATGCTTTAATTTATAGGGCCATCAAAACAGTGCATCTCTGAAGCCTGGCAAACCTCACCCAAATCACATTTCTCTCATCCACCATTACCTTTTGCATACTTTGTTTTGGTCTTTGATTCTGGGAACTGAACCTAAGGCCTCATTTTTGTTAAGCATATGCTCTACTACTAAGCTATATCAGCATCTCCTCCCAAACACAACTCTTATCACACTATATATAAACTATTGGGCCCACTAACCCTTAGAACCTTGAGCACGAAGATTAACTATCTTTATATTTTCTCTACCCAAAATGGTATCATATGAATGAATTTAATTCAACAATTTACAGTAAGGGTCCAGACAAATGTTGCATTTAGGCAGTATCACCTTCACATATAATGCATTCCTAAAAATGCAATAGAAGCCAATCTTTCAAAGCCAAACAATAGCCGTGTTTTTAGGGGTTTTCCTACTCTCAGACTGCAATAAAATACTATATAAATCCCTGATTATCCTCACCTGTCAAAGGTAGGCTTAATTTCTTTCTCTTCATTATTTATTATTTATTTGGTGCTAGGGATCAAACCCAGTCTTGTGCATGTAAGATTAAGAGCTCTCCCACTGAGCCACATCCCCAGCCCTGCCATATTGGATTATTTCATTCTAATTACTTCATTTATGGTATTCATACCCTTAATCCTGTGGCACATCATTTAGTTTTCAATGGTAATGTACAGCCAGTGGGCTGTAGCACATATGCCACAGATTTGCCACCACTACCCTCATCAGTTCCTCTGTCTCAAGGATTATTAAGCTTAAACCTGTGGTGGCACAAACCAGTAATCCCAATACTCAGGAAGCTGATCTTGTGCCAGGAGGACTGCAGTGAGTTCAAGGCCAGCCTGAATGACAGACATGTTTCAAAAAACAAAAATAAAAAGTACTTAAAAAAAAAAACCAACATAAACACAAACACAACAACCAACACACCTACAATCCTAGCACTCAGGAGGCTGAGGCAGGAAGATCACTGTGAGTTTGAGACCAGCCTGGGCTACACAAGCAAGTTCAAGGCCAGCCTGTACTACATTATGAGATCCTGTCTCAAAAAATAAAAAACAAAAATCCCAATACCAACAAAAACTGCAGACCTCCAGCTGATTTAGTTTTTGCTTCCCCATTCATTTTTATAAATGGCAGAGCTGAATTTGCAAATAAATATACAAGATGCAGCAGCAGAACTCAAACCTGTTCTCAGACAAGCAATATCCCTTTAAAAAACAGCAAAAACAAAAGCCAAATTCTTTTCTCAACTAATGGACAGAAATCTGAACTTAAGGAGGAAAGTCTAGGGGTGTCAACAAAAAGAATGGAAACTGAGGTTGAGGGAGATAACTTAGCAGACTAAGCACCTACCTAGCAAGTACAGGGGCCAGGGCTCAATTCCTGGTACCATATGCTGTGCCAGCCCCACCCCTGGACACGCTGAGCTAGGCACCAAGACCAGGCATGGTGCTGCATGCCTCTAATTGCAGCACTAGGGAGGCTGAAAGCAGGAGGATCACTACGAGTTCAAGCTGTGTAGTGAGAGACCCTGTATGAAATACACTTAAAAAATGGAAAGTTTATAAAGTTTAATATATCACTGCTGAGAACTAGATAACATTTTTAAATAGGAAAATGATGTAGGACAAGAAGCAAAGCTCATCACAAAGCATCATCAAAAAGTAAAGAGACTCTTACTTTTTACATTCAACCGTAATATGCACTGGTCTGGGGAGATAGCTTGGTGGACTAAGAGCCTGCTTAGGCAAGTATAGGGACTAGAGTTTGATCCCCAGCACCACCCCCAGGCATTATGAGCTGGCCACCTAAACCAGGCATGGTGGTACACACCTGTAATCCCAGCACTGGGAAGGGTGAAACCAGGAAGATCACGAGGAGTCTGAGCTGCATAGCGGTACATACCTCGTACCAAATACATAAAAAATAAACATAATATGCACTGTAATCTTGTTTCTAGTCTGAAGCTCATTAAAAAGTAATCAAAGACCAGACCAAAGCTAAAAAATGAAAGTAAGTCCTGGAAAAAAAAAGTTTTTGGCTAGACATCATGGAACACACCTGTAATCCTACCATTTGGGCAGCTGAGGCAAGAGGATCACTGTAATTTTGAAGGTACATAGTGAGTTTAAGAACAGGCTAAACTTCATAGCAAAACCCTGTCTGGAGGAAACAAACAGAATTTCAGGGTTTTTGTTGTTGTGGTTGTTGTTGTTTTGAGACAGGGTGAACACATGGTAATCCTTCTGCCCCAGCTCCCAAGTGTTGTAACTCAAATACATGTCTCCACACATAGCCCTGAAAACAAAATAGTTTTCAAAATTATTCAAAAAAAGCCTGAGGTCCCTGACCCAGCCTGTAAACTACAATAGCCACTGAAGATGAAAAGCGACAGATGTTATAAAATAAAACAGGTCATACAACAGTCACATTAGGTTTATGATATAACGGGCTTTAGCAAACTATGGGAATCACCTAAATAGGATATTGGAAAAACAAAACTGCAGAAGTAGAAAAACAGAGGCTATCCTGGACAACTAGGAGTTAAAGCAATGAAAACTTTAGAATTAAAAAACAAAGTGGGAAATCAAATTGGAAAGTTGTATCAAAACCAACTTTATGATGAAAGTTTTGAATAGTATTTATCTAGGTTCAGTGACATGTACCTATAAGCCCCAAGATTTCAGGGCCTGCCTGGGCAACAAAGCACAATCCCACTTGAAAAAGAAAAGCTCTCAGAATGAACAAATACATAGTCAAGTCCTGAGATAGAGACAGAGAACATCTAACTGTGACTCATTAAGTTCATTATGTAACTAATGAGAACCTTAAAAATCAGAAATTCAAAGAAAAACATTAACCCCAAAATGGTCACCACAACATACTAGCAAAAAATGAGATTATTCATAAGGCATCAAGGTAAAAGTAAATAATTCATCTGATGGAATGTTAACAGAGCTATGGCAATTACCTATGGAAAAAAATTTTTTTGGCAGAACCAGGGATTGAACTCAGGCCCTTGCACTTGTCAAGGAAGTGCTTATTCCACTGAGCCATCTCCCCGGCTCCTGCTATGTAAAGTTTTAAAATGTAAGGAAGTATACCTACAGTATTTTCCACCTTAAAGAAATAGATCTATCAAAAGTAATATAGTTGCTTCTATATGGTAAAATTATCACCATATATATTTTGCCTAATCCCCTTTATTCTCTGACCTTTTTCTTAGCAGATTAATTTCACGATTAGGAAAAATTTAAAGTATGTAACATCTTTAGAAAGTTTCCCATCATATATTATAACTTCAGTATTTGAGAGCAAGTTTTAGTGTTCTGAAAATTATATAAAACATTACCCATCAAGACACCAAATTAATGAAATATTACTGTACTTAACCAAGCCCTTTTCCAATTTAGCTTACACTACTGGCCTGCTTTCAAAATAGTATGGTCTCACAGACTAATCTCTAAAGTGTTTGTGGAAACTGATTTTTAAACTCACTCAAACCAATACAAATGACTGGGACAACTCTGTTCCTTTTATCTGTATAATACCCAGTACAGGATGCAGAATTTAACACATCATTGTTGAATTTAAAACAAAGTAAAAAAACAAACCGACTTTAAAATAGAATTAGGGGAAATGATTTAACTGGGGGAAAGGTATGCTGGAGTTAATCAGTAATTCTCTAGCACCTAAGAACTTGTTAAACATACACTTTTTGCAGTGCTCCACTCCAGACTCACTGAATCAAACTTTAGATTCTAGCACAGCAATCTTTTTTAACCATCTCTTCCAGGCTGAGAACCACTTCTGTAAAGTAGGAGCTGGCAAACGATCACAGACCAAACACAGCCTCCTGTTTTTATTCAGTTCAAAAGCTCAGAATGAGTTTCATACAGGGATATTTACAAATAATTTGATGATAGGGAAGATTAACTTGAATTGACAGAATACTGTATTAATTTTCCTCCATACACACCAAATCCTTTATTTTCATAGGACCTGAATTTTAGATATGATCACACCCCAAATATCATTGTATTTTTAATTCAGCAATATAAAATTTGCCAAAAGTCCTTGATTCTGTCCCTTAGCCCATGAAGTTCAAAATATTTAGCCGTTTACAGAAAAGGTTTGACAATCTCTGCTCAGAATTCAAGGTATTTTCAGGGAAAGGAAGATCTCTCTACACTATCTTGGTCAGAGACAAAATCATTTCCTAAAGTAGAACCTGGCCTAATAGTACATGGCAATTGCCATGCTCTCTGGGTTGCTGTTAGTAGTAAGTAGATTTAAGAAGTTCCAAGTAACAAGTTGACAGGAAAGAAATACATAACCAGCAATCAAAATGTCCAAGTCCAAACACACCAGCAGCAAGAAGGAAAAGCATAAAGGATAGGAATGAGAGGTTTCCCCTACTTCCTTTTCCCTTTTAAAACTTTTCTTCCCAATTCAGATAGTAGACAATAGGATTTAGTATCTACCAGCTCAAAAGCATCCTAAGAAGCTGGACACAGTGGCACATACTTGTAATCCCAGCTCCTCTAGAGACAGCAGGATTTTGAGTTCAAGGCTGGCCTGGGCAATACATATAGACCCTATGTCTAAAAATTAAAATAAGACATTCCAATGAAAATATTTCCATTTATAATGATGGATGGCCAAAGCTCCAACATGTTGAAAGCTCATGTGCTTCACTGGTTACAGAAAGAATAACCAAGACACCATAAAATGATGCATCAATTCTAAGTTTGAAGTGCTGGAAATTACTGTCCCAGATTTTGCCATTCAGGTAATAGTTACTGTACACATCATTCTAGATGTTCTATAATACACAAAAAAGGACAGAATCCCTGACTTTATTACACATTACCAGGGGAATAATTTGGCATTAATTATATGTTTAGAAAATATGATTTGCTAGGAAATAACATTACAAAGGTAGTCCATGCATTATCTCAGTCATGTTACTCCATTTCTTTGAGCCATTTTGCGCATCTGAAACATGAAGGATTTGATTTAGAACTAAGATCTATTCCATAAATGATTAAGTCAAGCATCCCCAAGAAATAACTTAGCGAGAGAAAAAAACCATACCAAAACTGACTATATTCATTCAACAAATACAGCAGTTACCCAATGTCTATATGCCAGGCACTTTCTTTGTGCCAAAGATGTATTAATCAGTGACGTAGGATCTTGAGTATGAGTAGACACAAGCCACCAACATAAAAAAAAATTGGAGGCCAATTTTTTTTAGATGAGGTCTATGTTGTTCAGGCTGGCTTGAATATCTGAGCTCAAGTCATTCTCCTGCTTCAGCTTACTAAGTAGCTAGGACTACAGGATTTGGAGGACAAAATTAAAGCATCTGAACAAAAACAAAAACAAAAAAATAGTGTTGTCCTAATAGAAGCAGTAAGAACAAAAACAGTAAAGGCAAGATAAAAGGGTTAATACCAAAATGCATCTTTGTATAGCAATTCTTAAAACCTATTTGCCAAGAAATTAAAAATAAATTTCTACTAACACTTTAATATGAGCTTATTGGGAAAATCAAGTTCAGAATAAAATTCTATTTTACTTAAAAGAACTGAATAGTACAAGGTCTATTTCTTAAAAACTAGCTCATTAAAATCTTATATTCTACAAAACACACAAAAAAATTAAGAAAATGACAGGTCAGGAAATTAGCTAATCCAACCCTCCTTACTTCATACAACTTAAGCTTCTAGACAGTGCCAAGCAGTTAGCAGAGGCCCAATAAATATTTGCTGAGTTGATAAAAAAGGAAACCAATGCCTTAACAGATATTTAAAAATGTTAATTATAGAGCTGGAACCATAACTCCAAGAAAGTACTCAGCAGCAAAAATACATATTGCTGCCTAGTGACAAAACACAAATGCAAAAAGGCTTCAGATGTCCACTCCCCTAAAATGAATTGCAAAAAGCCCCTGCCTATACAGCCCTGCTGAATTTTTTAAAATATCCAGTTCTCCCTACAAATACTCTCAATTACAATTTAGATTAAAAAGAGTAAGACCTAGTCAAATGCATATTGGGGAGACTATACGATATTTACACATGTGTGTCTGGTTTATTTCACTTATGAGTATATGTTCAAGTGGCATCCACTTCAGTATAAATGCTTCAAACTTATCATTCTTAATAGCTGAATAATGCATATTTTGAAATTATTCTGATGTAACTGAGGCAGAAAGTCACTGTTAAAGACAGTGACTGAAAATAAAGTGAAAACCTGGCCAAGTGTGGTAGTATTTACCTATAGTCGAACATTGTGTGTGTCTCTGTGTGTGTGACAGTGAGACAGAAACAGACAGAAGCAGAGACAGATTTGCTTGAGCTCAGAAGTTACAGGTCAGCCTGCCTGGGAAACAGATAGCTTCTCAAAGGGGAAAAAACTGGAAACCCATTTGCTGGGAAACCCATGAAGGGCACATATATGTTCAAGTCTGTAAGATTTAGCATGGGTGTATTTAAAATACATTTCAGGTAAAGTATCTCATCCTAATAGACTTTTCAACATTTTCTTCCTTAAAAGTATGTTATACTGATCATCACTTTATGAACAATAACTGAATGATAAATAAATGCACCTCTGTGCCTGGGGAAAGTCACATGAAGAGAAAACTTTCTCTCAGGCTCTCACAGAGAGCAATCTGGTCAAGCATTGGCCGTGACTCATCCACATGGATGACACAGACAAAGAAACTACAGAATAATGTACAGGACTACAAGATAAACCCTGAGAAGACTTCAATGACCACATAGGAAATATAAAGTACATGTGTTGGTATATAAGTTTGGATCT